>JALPQI010011845.1:0-46142 GCA_025490895.1 Thaumatotibia leucotreta
GTATATAGATAATAATACCTATATAATATTGATATGCAGATGTTAAAGCGCCATGTGTGTGAAGCATCTTGAGGAATTATCTTAAGTAATAATTAGAGGGTCGAGATGAAAGCCTGCGTTATTGGATTTCGGCTAAATTATGCGGAAATTGACATCATAAAGGTGGTGACTGCAAGTACTTACGAAATTGCGTGTCAATTTTGCGTGAGTAATTATTGCGTGTGAAATGGAAACCACTATAAATATTTAAAGGTAGCAGCTAATTCAAATAGACACCATAAAAATGTTCATTACATTTAATGCTGCAATAAATAATCTAAAAGTACTTATAGGTAGGTACCGTATAAGTTAGATACTCAAAGGGAATAAAAATAAAAAGGAACGTAAAGCGAGTACCATTAATACTCGCTCAATCTCAATGTAAAAGTTACTTCAGAAAGTTAAACGTTCCCACAGAGAACACCTGTTAAACTTTCAAAAACAATCAAATGAACGCAGCCGTTCCGTGCACCCGGCGCCATCTTTGTGAAATTCGCGCCAAAACTAAAACAACATGGCGGCCATTCACAAACTGGATTTAAACGCAAACACTCGCATTATCGGCCAGATTACGTCCAGATTATTTCGGGCCAGGGTTTGGAAATTATTACGGTAACAGCTAAAACCGGGGTGTCCCATTTCAGGCGATTTATGTGCGAATGTAGCCACATAATCCGCGGCGGCAAAACAGGTCGACTATAATTATGAGAAAACAATTTCTGGGATGCATCTTAATGCTTTTACTGGATTAAGAGACGCAGAAATTGCGTTGGATTGTGTGAAATATTTGGGTGCGATTAGGCGGGTTTGTTTTTAGCGAATTAATTCTAAGGATTTGTTTCGGGTAAACGACGTGCGGTAAGCTTTTTTTGCAATATAGTGAATTAGCAAGCTTTGACTGACCTCTATTCGAAACTCCACGTTCACGTAGGAGACTTGGATATTCGTAGCTATCCTGGGCATTATAATTCATTTACCAGATGAATATACGTACAGTTTTTCTGAAACTTTCCGAAACGACATGGCTTTAATGCTTACACAGGTACTAGAGAGGAGTAAGATTATATTGCGAACGTCTAACCACGCCATTGAATTACCTTTTGCGACAGTAAAGCCCGGACGGCCTGAACTTCTCTCACGAAATCTCCCAAACTCGTGCTTGTCATGAACAGCCACGTAACCTTTTCTTGTGAAAAAGGGTCCTTTGTTGAATTACCTTCTGCGACAGTAAAGCCCGCACCACCTGCTGCGCGACGTCATCAAGCCTCCTCTCGTGCTCGCCGCCGCCCGCCGCCAGCTGCGTGCGCAGGCGCTCGTTCTCCGCCGTTAGAGCTGTCAGCTGGCTCTGGTAGTGCGCCGCCGAAGCCTGCAATGAAGCCATGCTAAAGCTATTGGCGATAACAACTACATAGGGTTTTTTGGCTTGAAACGAGTTGCATCTTTGGGATTTTTTCTTTTGTTTCAGTGGCTAGGTAAAGCGATATTTTTGATGACAGCTGCCTCTGGTAATGTAACACCGAAGCTTGCAATGTAGCGGTGCTAAAGCTATGGGCAATAATAAGACTACTATGGTAATTTTGGCTTGAAACGAATAGCATCTTCATTGAGCTTATCTTTTTGTTTCAGTGGCTAGGTAAGCTGCGTCTTTGGGATTTTTTCTTTTGTTTCAGTGGCTAGGTAAGGGATATCAGTATGTTTGATGACAACTGCCTCTGGTAATGTAACACGAACCCTGCAATGTAGCCATGCTAAAGCTATTGGCAATAATTAGACTACTATGGCATTTTCGGCTTGAAACGAGTAGCATCTTTGGTAACTTGGTTGTTTCAGTGGCTAAGTAATCGATATCAGTTTTTTTTGATAATGTACCGCCGATGCTTGCAATGTAGCCATGCGAAAGCCGGCAGATAAATTAAAAGAGTAGTTGGTACTTTGGTTTGGTTGCGGATTGTTGGAGTCGAAAAGTAAATTATGCAGTTTGTGTCAGAAATTGGATATCATTATGTTACGTCACGTTACGTCATCAACCTCTCTTAGTGCACTGCTGGACGTAGGTCTTCCCTATTAACTATGCGTGTCAACGCATTAGGAGGTAAATGCCCATAATCGCCACTCTGGGTTGCCGATCGCTGTAGTGTGTGGTATGTCCATTATGATGATGCTGCTACCCATCATCAAACTTCTATAAAGGAATTGTTACTTTAATCCCTAAGTCGACTCTTACGACACTCACGGGAATGGTTTGGTGATAAATGTGTTCTTACTGCCGTCACCACGCGGCAATATAATTATGCAAATACTAATAATCGCCCTCTTGCCCAGCGTGGCGAGTATGGGAATTAAGGCCCATTTAGACGATACAAGTTTCTTGAACATTCAATACGAGAAAGTTGAGGCAAGAAAAAAATTGCACTGTATAAACATAACGTGCAATTATTGTATTCAAGCAGCAACTTGAATTCAATACTGGTATGCATGTAAACAAAGCCTAGATAGTTAATTGAATACAAGAAATGTGAATCAATCTTTTGTTTTCACAATGGATTCCGTGCGTGAAGGTGTGCTCCTTGTCGCTGCTGTAATAGCAACTGTGCTACAGGAAAAACTAATCGAAGAACGTCGCAAAAAAAGATCGTGCTTGACAAGAAAATGGATATACGCAGAAGAAGCATGCTGGGGGCTTCAAATACTCTGTGCATGGAACTCAGAGCTGAGGATGATGTAGAGTTCAAAAACATGTTTCGTGTGAACAAAGCTCAGTTTTCATACTTGCTCGATAAAATCACTCCCACAATTCAAAGACAAAACACAGTCATGCGTAATGCAATTCCGGCTCACGGTAAACTAGAACTTACATTGAAATACTTGAAAAAATGGTACATAATAAATCAACATGGTTTGGCAAAGATCAACTAATCAACGGATCTTTGGGTTTTCCCTTAGAAAAATCTGCAAGGGCAGCGTCACGAGCCTCACGGCTTTTTATAGTTTTTATTTTCTGTGTCCCAGAGACATTCGTGGCCTCTATAAATTTCTATTAATTTAATTATCTCCGAACTACCAAATTTGAAATTATTTTTGCTCACCGTGCTACCCTCAGCGAACGTTCAATATTGAATGAAAATCTGCCAATGCAAATTGATTCAACTCAAAGTTTAGACGTGTCAATACGAGGGCTGCTCCGAAAGTTTTTAGTTGCTCCGGTTCTATTCATGCGATTTAAATTAAATTGATATCATTGTGAGGGACATTTCAATACTTATTATGGTTAATAAATTTATGCACGTAATGGGAATAGTTTTTTTATTATATTTTTTTTACAAAAAGCTGTTTTGTATGAAATTTAACATTATATGAAAAAATTGGCCATTTTTGACACATTGAAGCATATTTTGTATAAAAATCTTTGAAAGCCGTACTTAAATATACCCGGGATAAATAATTTAGTTCATTTTGCGTTTTTTAAATTATAATTGAAGAACAATGATTATTGATTGAATGATTATTTTTACAATATTCGAAATTCCAATTTTAGAGTTTACGATTTTTTTCGATGCCTACTCATTTATGATTAAAGTAAAGGATATCACGTAATTTGTACTTAAAAATAACGGAAATATCTTCAATTACTAGTACCTATAAAATAAAATAGTTTTATAAACGAATGATGTTCAATAGCATCTCAATAAAAAACTGTCTTAAAAACCGGTATCATGGTCATTGGAGTAAGGCTCGACACGTCTAAGTAAAACAAAATAATAAAAATATCTAAAATATTTACTAAAACAAATTTACACCGTCTAAAGCGTCATTGAAATATCCCTCAAAATGGTGTAAGTTTTAGTGAAATCGCATGAATAGAAACGGAGCAACTAAAAACTTTCGGAACAGCCCTCGTACTTGCAAACAAATATTGCCGTGCAATAAGTGTCCGTGGTGTAAACAAGACACGGTCAAAAAAATTGACTATCAAGAATTTTATACAATAATTTCATTCAAGATTTTGGTTATTGCTTATGTGTAAACACTTTGATTCAATTATTGAATTCAATTATTGAATGGCAAAACTTGCATACAATTATTGCGGATTTTTGTTCAAGAATCTTGTATCGTCTAAATGGGCCTTTACGTTGTAATATGTACATACGCATAGATAATAAGAGAGGCCTACGTCCAACAACAGTGGATCGAAATAGGCTGATGATGTAAATGCATATAAAATTAAAGCATACAGGTAGGTGTTGAAAATAATTCCAGGAATTCGAAATAGTTGAATTACGTATAATAAACTACGCGCCCTGAACGCTCAGCGTTAGTTAACTCCCGGAAACCAATTTAAAGGACATCGTCCGTAAATGACGCTTCATATTTAGGCGTCACAACGTCACTCAGCGAGCCATTATCATTTAAAAAACACCCCAAAGCCATCATTCGCACTCTTAATTAAGCCGCCCACAGTTACTAAAATAAACAAACCAGTATAACCTGAACTGTGGCGTCAAATCCCACCAACAGTTTAACATTAGGAATGAGGATTCCATTCATAGTTGAAGCTCTCTTATCGTTTGACACGAATCGAAATTTGCCAATTTCAAGCTGCGGTTTAATCGACTAATTTAGACTTTGATACGTGGTGATAGGGTTGCGGTTAACAGCATTGTTTATACATGTTTTTCATTAGAGGAGCCGAGGGCGAGACACAAAGAGTCTGTTTGTCTGTTTGCGCGCCCGTCTGTCTGAAACAACATGCGGTTGATACAAGGGGAAGGCTTGATGCTAATTTCGAGTTTTATTTCAGATCTGCGTTTGGTTTCTAAATGGTTTGTTTTGAGGATATCGCAAAAAGACCCTCTGTCTATTTAACGGGTAAAAACAATGGTTTTGTCAATTTGGACGCTTCTTTCCTTTATTTCAATTTCGTAGGCATTTTGGGTGAGTTCAAACAAAAATTTCAACAAGAATAAAAATCTTATACTTTACCTTGATAGTTAAGAGCATCACACAATAAAAAAATATTGAAATACGCCCTACTGTTGTATTATTACATCGGATGATATTGGAAAATGAGTAAATTTTGGTAAGTATTCGGTATTTACAGTATTTTAGTTTGACGCCGTCATTTTGATCTTAAACATTTCTATCAGAAAGGTTCGTTAATTTAAAAAGTTACCGACTATAGACAAAATATGTAATTACAGTTGCGGACACAAATAGCGACCGCGAACTCGTTTTAAATTAAAGTAGGACCGTAGCAGTGAATTTATAAAATTTAATTTATATTTGGAATTGGTGACCGCAGCTGTATCAGCTAATTAAACTGAATCCCCTTACTGTAATTGCTTTTCCATCAATGAGAAAATGGAAATAACTTGGCTCTTTGAAAGGTGTAAGGCGATAAATCGTCATAAAATACATTTTGCAGTTCCGCTTTTATCAAATTGCAATTAAGTCTATATTTATTTCATCCGCAGACCACGAACCCTGTAAAGTGTTCGAAACGTCGGAATGAAGTTAAAATTTGTTAATATACGCGAGTTTATTCGTTTTCATAGTTTCATTTCTATATTTATACATAAATCGATCTCCGTTTGAAGTAATTTACATGTAAAAATTAAAAATGTAAAACTTATACAGTCAATAATAATAATATAATATAAGACATTGCACATAAGAGATGTTTCAATAAATCGCTGTTTAAACAAAAGTGAAATGAATTAAAGGTCGCAGTACTCGCAATATGCCGAGCACAGACCAAATATTTGCGTAATCCTTGAAACTACAAATATGAGCGGGACGTAGCAATTAATTTAAAAGGTTCAGCATTGGAGAGATGTTTGTATATTTTTACAATGACCAAAAGTTTTAGTTTTCGTAGATTTTGGCCGTTCTGGGGAAGTAAAAATATATGTGGTTTTCATCAAATTGTGCAACTGTTTGTTTGGAGGGTTAGTAATTAAATGAACGGCAAGAAGGAAGTAGTAAAATAAACACAGTTTGTTACTAGAAATATGATTGCAGGTCGTCTATAAACTCTACACCTGCTGGCAGTAATAACTGGCTTATTAAATCCCGAACGAGTAACGTACATGGCCATTTCGAATAAATGCATTACCTGTCATTAGTTTCACGCCAGCGACGGCCCGATGTCGCAGTTTACTAATAAAAAACGGTTTGCTGACTCGCCATATTGTATGAAGTAGTGTTAATAACACGTAGTTAGTGCCAACGAGCTGGTAATAACTTTGGAATTACCTATGTGCTCCTTTTGCAAACTTATTATGTAAAGTCCGTCATAAGTATTTGAACACGACTAAAAGTTACGAATGTAAGGCGCCTATTCACTTATTCTTTAACCACTATAATAACTGTTAAGTATTATCTTCTGTCGTTTTATAACAATATATTATTTCAGAATTTTCTATGGAATGATTAAATTTCGGTCTATGAACAGCAATTCACAAGTAAAATTAACTTATAATTATATGTAGTAGGTGGCGACTAGCGTAATCGCATCCTTCGTAAACGCATCATAATGCAGCATCTAACGTTAGAGTGTATAGTGCATGCGATCCCAGGATTTATTTTTATGCAATCACGGGATTTAACATTATAAAATCCCATGATTGCATACATTTCAATCCCGGGATTGCGCCAGGGATGCCCTAGATGTGTATGAATCGGTGTATTCGAACTTCGAAGTGATTGTACTGCTCAGGTATACAATTGTGTAACAGTCCTAACATTATTCGACCCCCGTTGACCGTGTCGATTTATCAAATGTTGTTCTTTTGTCGTTACCGGGGCACGGCATGAGAGTTTGCATTTTAGTTCCTGCCATAAATAAATGGGAATAGGAAATGAAATGACATTGAGTAAAAAGATCTTTGCTATGTTGCTCGTTAGTCGTTAGGTTGGAAAAACTTTTTGTTTATGGTATTCTTATAATCGATTTATTATAACTTTTTAAATACTGTTTTTTTTTAATAAATAAAAAAATACATTTACTATCTGTTTGTGTTTTGAAATGATATGATATTTCAAATAATATAATTTCATATTAGGTACATACTCGTATTTATAAAATTATTAAAGTTTAATGTATAAAGTAAAATAGATTGATTAATCTGGCTTACCTACTTTTATTAGATAAATTATCATGAAAAAAATTCAGAGATCCTGTTCATTCCATTTGCCTAGATTCAATGTGATGAATACTGGTGTAATTGACAACAATAAATAAATACGTTAAGAGAAAATACAATCAACACAACAAGGACAACATTATGAACTTCATCTCTTAAACACTCCTTGCAATACCTTAAAGTATGATTATCTTGTGTCCATTATAAGTACATAGGTAATATAGGTATAACCATTTATCCTCACACATAATTGAATCACTGACGGCGCTGACACAATTCACTATTGCGACATGACGTTGCAGAATCCCATCAAATCAACACAAATGGCGTAAGTCAAGATTAATCCGAAAATAGTTTACAAAAGCCCCACTAGCGCGGGTGGCGCCGCTGCGGCAATAACTGGAATTAAACGCGAATCATTAATCATGGCCTGCAGTGTACGAACCTGCTTAATCAGTCACCCGTCGAAGGCGTTACGACATTGTATTAAAGTGCAATTTTGCTTGATTGATGCTGTTGATAACTTGGTGGATGTAGACATCATTAGCTTTGTTTGTGGCGACGTGCAGAAAGCTTTGAACGCGTTTGGTTCATTGGATTGATTGTGTATAGTTAGGTTACTAATTAATTACTAGTAATTATTTTGACTTTACAAACTCTTCTCGAAGCTAACGTTGACAGGCTTGGATAAGGCACGTAAAGATCGATTTATCCATAGACATATAAATTTATCTGTGGATATTTATATTTTATCTGTGGATTTATCAGATAAATAAAAAAAAATCTTTCCATAGCATTTGACATCTTTGACACGTATCGTGAAAAACGTTCGCAGATTTATTTTTACGTTAATATTTCTAAATCAATGGTTAATATTAATAAATATCAATTATTTCACCCAATAATGTGTGTGGACTCAAGGTTTTTAGTTCGTAATAAACCCAGATTGTGTTCTAAAAGTGTTTTCAGGTTTGTTCACTTTTTTTGGATTCTGACGAATGGTACGTTTTTAATAATGAATTTTAATATATCATTATTTTATTTTGAGTAGGTGTATCAAAACTGTAATTCAATTATTAAAATTATAATTGTGTCTCTCATCTGTCTGTGTTTATGACTTTTTTGATACTATGTTGTGTAATTAATTTCAAAATGTTAGAATTAGTAGTAATTCTCAAATTTAAGGATACCATATCATCACGCGTAAGTAAGCACTACTCGTAATATAAATAAATAAATATCTTGGGACATCTTACACAAATCGACCTAGTCCCACGGTAAGCTCAATTAAGGCTTGTGATGTGGGTACCAGGCGACGATATATATAATAGAAAGATACTTAAATACATAGACAGCCATGACCAAAGAACAAATATTTGTGATAAATAAAAACACAAATAATGCCCTCGCCGGGATTCGAACCCGGAACCTCCAGCTTCGTAGGCATATATTCATAACCATTACGAGTAATAGGAGTTGAAGGAGCCGGTTAATGTGCCTTCCAATTACATCAAATTATCTTATCCGATTCCGATCCGAGAGGTTCCAAAGTTAAGACTAAAGCAGCAAGGCACAAGAGATAGCGGGTTTAACCATTTGACTACCACTAGAGGTTATACACGCCGAGGCAAAGTTGTGCCATGGATATACAGGCTACATTCCGCTACCCCAATATTACACGGTTATATGTAAAATTTTTGGGTAAGTAGTTAAATGTGGACTAAGTGTCAGGGTAATGTTCAAATATTAATTGGATAAAAGTGCAACATAATATAATAATAAGCCTTTATTTCCGAATATTACATCATAACAAAATGACAAGGTGTCTCTTATTTCGGTGTGCCTAATGGCAAATGCCTCCTCCAGCCCTTTCCACTGTGTTCTGTCTGCCGCTACTCTTGTCCAAAGGGGTCCTAATGTTAGTTTAAAGTCGTCTTCCCATCTTTTTGTGCAACAAAGTGCAATATAGAACCTTGTATTGAGGCAGGGATTCGCCATATTTGCTAATTTAGTATGGAATAGGACGCAACTGCGTAAAGTTGATCTTCGCATGGAGTAAGTGACATGATTTTTTTCAAGACTTGCTAAGAAAACTAAGTTTTAGTGTTTAAAAAAATATGTACCTATACCTAATGTTCGTAGTGTAATTGGTCAATTACATATGCATTTCTTTACCAATGCCGGAGGTGGGTAAACTTCGGTATTTTTCTTTAGTATGTATATGACATCTAATATTCAAATTTATATACATAGTAGTCTTATTTATTTATTTAAACTTTATTGCACAAAACTAAAACTTAACGTACAAAAGGCGAACTTAATGCCATGAGGCATTCTCTACCAGTCAACCTTAAGGCAAAGCAGACAGATTGTGGGCGGTTCTATATCTATTTAGTTAAATAATATGAACAAAAACATATATATCATATCGATACCTAGTCTATCTATACTCTATCTTACTAGTTAAAAAATACAACTCAAAAAATATTTAATACAATAGTTTGAATACTTTGTGCTATTCAAACTATTGTATTAAACATTTTTTGAATAAATCGCACTTTCTCATGTTTTGCGTACGTGAAATAACCGCACGGGCGATATTAACCGAACTAGTAAAGTTTCCTCGCAAGGCAAATCATAAAGGGTCACCCTTCAACAGTTAGGCCATTAGTAAATAACATGAAACTTTGTAATACCTACATATTATGTATTTGGTTTTGAAATGCTAAATATGAAGCAAAACAAGGGGGTCAGTTTGTTCTTAGGGTGAAATATGATTCAATGCCATAGAGTAGACTGAATATTATTTTGATAAGTATGTGCTATTGCTATAGAATTATAGAGATACTTTTTTGTTACTGTGTACCGTTTTTGTTTAAATCGTCTTCTACGAACTAGCAATAATGTACCTATATGTATAATATTGTAAATGGTCCGAATTTAACTAAAGTCAAATAGCGATAATTTCGTATCCCCTCGTACGTGGTCTGACAAAAATTTACTACTGTAAAATAAAGCTTGAAAAGAAAATACGAATTTCCAATTATATTGGTGACAGACGACCTTTCGGGGCATCTTCACAGTTGAGGGGATATGTAAATACTGACAACTGTAATTGTGTGTTTTTATAATGATCTGTTGTTTTGTTTAGTTTATTAAGAGTAACCTAATACCTATTTGTTAACTATTGGATATAGAATATGCGAGAGCAGCATTAGAGCAGGATCTTCTGTTTCAAGTAACTATTTCATACTTCCTTTGTAACATAAACGATTTAAATTTTTGATTGATTTAATTATTATAAATATTAGATGTCATATACCAAAGAAAACCGACCAAGATCACCTAACGTCCGAGGTGGGGATCGAACCCACGTACTCAGCTTTCGCGGCTGATGCCTGTACCCCTCGGCCACTCGGTCTTAGCAACCACCGGTCAATTATCTCGGGTATATGCAATCCCTTACAAGGCAAGGCGCCTTTCACCATTCTCTAAGGGCAAGCAATAAGCAATACATGCCTGCACCTCCTATTAGAATACTTTACAGTTTTTTAGAATAGCTAGAGAGAGCTGGTCCTGCCATCTATTGAACGTATTGTGAAAACACGAATCAAATTATTTATTAACTAAATATTTTGATTTGTACTATTTATTTTTCCCCACACTATTTTTTTTTCAAACTACTTAATACAATTGATTTAATTGTATTACTCCGCATAAAGGAAAAAAAAACACTAGTGAAATAGCGAATTTCCTTCAAGGCTTTTGCTGCAATAATCAAACCAGTGAAGTTTCCAAAGCTACCCATAAAAACACCCCTCTCTGTTCAGTCTAGTGAATAACATGGAAGTTTATAATGATATTTGTTAAATATAAAGAAAAACAAGGGGCACCTTCAATTCTTTTCATATGGAGGTTATTTTTTATATTCAGTACATTGGATATTGGCGTTAAATGTTGTTATTGTTGTTTTACAAAGTTTAAGATTATCACTACATATAGGTATATTGCTGAGCATTTACATTTACCAAAAATGTATAGGAATCTGGCCGTGTGGTGACGGCAGAAAGAATACATTTGTCACCACCCCAACTCCTCCTGCGGGTGTCGTAAGAGTCGACTAAGGGATTGAAGTGTCACTGACCATATTTGATTAAAGATTGATGACGGGCAGCAGCGTCATCATAGTGGACACATTACTGCGATCGCCAATCCGCTTACCCAGCGTGGCGATTATGGGCATTTACCTCCTAATGCGTCTATACGCATAGTTAATAGGAGAGGCCTACATCCAGCAGTGGACTATTATAGGCTGATGATGATGATGATAGGAATCTGGTAACAAAAAAGAAACGTTTCGTACAAACATTTTGGGAAATGTGGTGGATCTTGCTCAGCATCATTGACTATACCAGCCTACCAATTTTTATCAATATTCAAGACGTGATCAAAATTTACAAACTTTTCGAGAATTCCATTGCTAATTTTCTAGAACTTCTCCGGAAATGTCACAAGAAATAGTACATAGGTACTATTCTATATATATCACTGGCAATAAAATGGCAATCGAAAACTACGTAAGATCATGCAAATTCTTTTAATGTTGACTTCACTTCTATTACATCTCGCTGCCTAAACACTTTGTATAAATAAGTACAAACAAAAACAACCAACAGAGATAGGTACATCAATGCATTATTGAAAACAGTAAACCTCGAAGACAGCTCAAAAAGTAGTAGTTTCCAAAGGCATCCAGAGAAGATTACAAGGGTTCCACCCCACAATGGTAAGAGTATTAGTAAACTTTATAATAACACGCATTTCGGTCAGAAATGTTAAAGAGAAAAACAAGGGGAACGGTTCATGAAACTCCACTTATTTAATGGTTTTGTGAATTTTGTATAAAAAAATATGCACAGAATAAATAGGCTAGTTTTTATTTTGATATAAGTGACACTCATTGTCTAATGTTTCGTAATTAAATCATAAACTCAGATACATCATAATGCGTAGCGTAGGTATGCTTTAAATCCGCACTATTTGAAGCTGACCTAGCGACTGTTTTACCTACAATCTAACAAGCACGTAATAGAATTATCACCCAAACAATCTTACATCCGAAATACCATCGTGCCAGCCTTACGCGGCCAGTTAATTACATTCGTTAGGGAACTATGCGGCCGATTCCTAGCCGCTCCCGTCCCGCGCCCGTCCCGCACCCGTCTCGCCACAGATAGATTGAACTACTTAGATGTTCCAAGAATGTCAGTTTTTGTATATGTAGATTAATACTGCTAAATAATAATGCTGTTACGAACAAAAATCTGTACAGGATGGCACAAACTATGAGTTTTTAAACAGGTCGTTATTTCCTTAATATTTGAGATCAACTCTGAAACGATAAATACATTTTGCTATTCTATAGCAAACATAGCACCTAATTAACCGAAATAATGTAATTAATTTATTCTTTATCAATTGGAAATTGCTCATTACGCCGCCTTCTTAAGGCCGAGTGGCCGAAAATACACATCTTTGATTTATATGTCTAAATGTTCCCTTTTCTCTTAACTTTGGAAAAAAAGAGAGCCATTTAGTCGTAGCAGATTAGATACGAGTAGATCTATAATCAAACATACAAAATAGTGTAAATTAGGCCTCAGACCCAGCCGTAGAAGAAAAATAATAATAAATTGGCAAGTTAATATGTCCTCCATGTGTAATGATAGGAGGCAAAGTTAATAAACAACTGTTTCCATTCATAAATTCCTCATTCCTCATAAAAATCTCAAAAAATCATATTTATAAAACTTATATGCCTTCTGTTGTTTTTTTTTTTTAATATTTGCTGTCGTTGCAATGGTCCGTGCAACAGTCCCGTAGGACGCTCCTGATGCAATTACAAACTGCAGATCGCGTAATGAATAACTTGCCTTGTTCGCAGTTAAAATGCGGATCTGAAGTTCTGACTGGGTATATACATCGTTCTATGCTTTGTAATATAGCCTGCTGTATCGTATTTCCTTTTTTTAGGCTTTGGCACTACGAGCTGCGACGACGAATAATATACAAGGGTGCGTAGCCAAGGTACCAATCGCTAACGCTCAATCGTGAACGAAATGCTTACTGACTTATATACTGTCTTTATCGAACGAATAGGAATCAGTGATAAAGACAGAAAAAAACATGATTTGTATGTTGAATATTACATGCTTTTTTAGTTCTTCAAGTTAAAAGTCGAGCTAGGCACTACTTATAGATTTTTGCCAGTACTTATGTATATAAGGTCCTAATTTATTAGTTGCAGATATTTTAGTACATGATACTTTACATTAAAATAATTAACTTTAAATATAAATTAAGAAATTTTTTCATGTAACTTTTTTGATTTCATTTTCTTAACAAAAAAATTCGTTATAATTTCGTCTAAAAAAAATCATCATGTGCATTATCACATGTCACAATAACACTGTCTGTCATGTCATCCAACGGAAAATAACATGACATTGACAATCAAGTGTTTTAATTTATCGACGTGAAGTGGCCAGTTCCTGTTAAGTGGTACGTACAAGAGGTACTAGAATCTATTCAATGAGTTTTCATTTAATAATCACATAAACAGGGTGTTTTTACATAGCAAATTTGTTTTTCCGTTTTCTCCAAAAAACATCGTAAAAGCTATAATGTTTCACAGTTTAATACACTCCAGAGACCGAGTACTATCAGCTGTAAAAATATCTGCATCTAATAAATTAGGACCTTATATGTAGAAGGCCATATTGTAACTTCATAATAGCAACCCATTTTATACACATGTCAAGTGTACCGATAAACGTAATACTTGTAAGCGTAGCTATTCCACAAAAAGCGCACTCACCCCGCCCAGGTACTCAGGGGAAAAATACTCGGAACTGTATACCCACACACGCAACACTCCTACAAATGACAATACCCACTCACAAATATTCATTGTGGTGCGAGGCATAGAAGGCAGTCAGAAAGACTGGAAACTGCTACGACAAACATGGACGTGTAATGCAACCTCAAAAATGCCACCAAAAACCATTGTTCAATTGTGCTAAGATAGGCAGGACAGAGCACTTTTCTTAACACCGCGCATATTTCGACGCAACATCTTTGACAAATGTTTATAGAATATAGCCAATCAAAATTTTGATGGACCAATCACAACTATCTTTAAATGGCGGTTCAAGTTTTTATAAGTTGATATTGAAATTCATTACAGTGATGCGTTGACGAGGGAGTGACATTTGTCAACTAAAATTCAAGACCGTTTTTGAAAGGCAATTTAGTATGGCGTGCTGCTTCCATGTTTTGTTTGTTCGTAGGGAAATTGGGACTTCCAGTTCGATGTCCTATGCCATTTCATTATCACGGTCATAGTGGCCCTTTGGAAATAATTGTAGATGTAGCAATGGTGAGACCTCTTAATTCTTCTTTCAGTGTCTCTAATCTTGTACCTGACTGATCACATCCCAATGTCGTATTACTCGTCGGTTTACTGCACGATCACGTGTCAGCTCTGGCTCTCCTTTCAAGCTGTTTTGTTCAGCGGCTCTTGTCCGCTATGTTTTATTATACTATTTAGAAAGCTGTAAGGTCAAGCGGGGCAAATACAACTATGAGGTAATTTCAACTAATGGACTTTTAATCTGTTTTTAAGAACTTTTGGAAGATACCTAGAACATTCTTTGAGTTCTTTATTTCAAAAGCAACTCAATACAATAGTAGTTAAGTATGATCTTTTTACAAATTAAGAGTAGGTAATTTCAATTAGTCGGAATTACCTCATAGTTGCATTTGTCCCGCTTGACCTTAGTGCTTTAGTACCTGGCTTAAAATAGGTCCCGTTACTCAGAAAGCTCAGACAAGATAACATAGTATCCAATGTATTTTGTTGGAGAGAACTGAATTTTTGGCTCTTCAAACGCCATCTCTTCTTCTCGGACCTCAAACCGCTACACTCGGACATTAAAATGGCGGAAGGGAAATCGGCTATGCACAATGCGGGGTTTCCCGGTTTAAAAGGTCCCCTACTAAACAATAATTCAGCTTCACCCTTCCGAAGTGCAAGGGCGCAGTTACAGCTCTAGGGACGGACGAGGTTATTGGAAGTAGCTTCCTAGATTTAAAACTAGTATATTCATTATCACCAAATTAAAAAAAAACCGACTTCAGCCGATTTCTCCAAGATCCCATCGCCGAACACTTTCATGGGACATGGGACCAACCTTGTAATCGGCCACACTAAGTAAATGACCAAATCGTATAAAATAGTACATTACGACACAAGTGCGAAAAACATGAAATTCGAAACGAGTGGCGATGTTTTAAAACACGACCAATAGGGAGTGTTTTAAATCGGCACGAGTTACGAATTTCGTTTTTGCACGTGTCTCGTACGACGTTTTTTAGTGCAGATGGCCCTCCGAAGTTTTGGACCTGACGTAAAATGACACACTTCTCGCACTAGAGCCTAAGAAGGCTGCACTTACAAAAACGAAATTCGTCGTTTTAATTTTAAAACATCGCCACTCGTTTCGAAATGTATTACAGTTGATCTTCCGTAGTTACTCGCTACCTCGAAACCGTGAAATTTCCCAGAGAAATATACCTATGTAGTCCAAGATCGAATATTTCCCCATGATAATCTTAATGGCAGGTTTCATTGCATTAGTAAGCGTTTTCGAGACGAGATCCCTGAACTACTTGAATAAGATAATGAGAATCTTGAGTAGGTACATTTTAATATTATTTCTTATTTGCGTTCATGCTAAACACATGACATTCATACTCAGTCCAACAATCCCTGTCAGTAAAAAAGGCAGCATTCAAATTTTGCTATGAGCAATACATTCTATACGCCAATTTATTTTGAATTTGCCACATTTTCTTCTACCAGAAATTGTTGGACAGTGTATATATTTCCATCTCAACAGATTTTGGACCTAAAGCCGCATTTCCACTTAGTATCCTGAGCTCCTGAGCGAGCATTCGTTCATTCTTGAGCAGATGAAAACAGGATTTCACATAGCCTACGAACAAATAAAACATGGAAGCCGCACGCCATAGTAAATTGCCTTTCAAAAACGGTCCTGAATTTTAGTTGACAAATGTCACCCCCTCTTTAATGCATCACGGCAATGAATTTCAATGTAAACCTATAAAAACTTAAACCGCCATTTATAAATAGTTGTAATTGGTGCATCAAACTTTTGATTGGCTATATTCTATAAACATTTGTCAAAGGTGTTGCGCCGAAATACGTATATGCGCGGTGTTAAGAAAAGCGCTATGTCCTGCCCATTGTGGCACAATTGAACAATTGATTTTGGGGGCATTTTTGAGCTGGCGTTAGACGTCCATGTTATATATGGCCGCAGCATAATATAGCAAAACGTCCAAGAACGAACGAATGCTTTGCCTCTGCCCATCCCTAGTAGGGTGCACCGCGCCCTCACGCCGGATTCACACTCGCGCACTAATTGTGTTGCCAGTTACTCGGTTATGCTGTGTGCAAACGAATATTTAAGGTGTTATTCAAATTTTCAAATATGGTAATGTGTCAGGCGCAGATTGCGTCCGTGATGTATCTAATTGATTTGGGCGCTTGAGAAATTTTATTGTTTGTCAACTGAATGGAAATGTAAAGGCGTTGAGGGAAAATTTACATTTTGTTTTTAGTTTAATTTCTCCTCTTTATTCAGTCTTATTCTGTATAGTTTTTTTTTCGATACAATCATTATATTTCAAAATTAGGGGTTTGAAAACACGAGATTAACAGCTCACAGAATACCTGGTAACTATGATTATCATAATCATAGTTAATTAGCTGACTTTCCGTAGCATTTGACGCATTTATCGTGAAATACGTTCACAGATATATTTTCCATTTTGATATCTAAAATGAATCCCATTCATTTTAGACATCATGATTTTAGACACATTTAGTGCTTAAGACCTACACAAACGATATCTGAATAGAAAGAGTGTAAGGTACTGGCTGGGTACAGTTTATTTTTCAAATGTATGAATGCAGTTTTTCTTTTTATCAAAATCGGTGACATGGTTCCTAAGAACAAATCTTCGTATGTCTTACAGTTTCAGTCTTTCCCATACTGACCGATTTGAATGGGCCACCCTGTATTATGTAGTTCGAAACATTCATCAGTTTCCTTTATAGTTGCCGATTTATAAGAATGAACATTTGACAGTTTAGAAATGTTAAGACTATCGGAAAAATGGTGAGTCTTAGTGTGACGGACATTAATAAGGATTAATCTATAACTGTCAAAAGTTCATTCTTAGAAATCGGCAACTATACATACGGGTAGGTACAGTGGGGTTCAAAATTGCATGGACAGTTTATGAATGAAAATGTCCATGCAATTCTGAACGCCACTGTACATAGTGTCTGTATAATTTGATCTCAATTGTACCGACCGAAAGGGAACTGATCAATAAAAACACATCGCGTTTAATTATAAACAGTAGTATGCATTTAATCGCTCAGCTGTACTGATACAATTTTTCTCCGACTAAACAAAATTACTTTCGAGACCTAATATTTCACATGCAACACAACGTTGGCGTGATCTACGAATTGCTTTTACCACCATCTACCAGGAACTTATGTAAACTAGTTTTAATCACTTTCTACAGTGTCCGCTTCCCTACAGTAAAAACAGCAAGCATTAACTGTCACTGCCATTTTCTTCCTAATCTCGCTCTCACGGGGAGATGGCCCGTATCAAACTATCCGCACCCGTCCATTAGGGCTGCCATCTTAGTTTAAGTATTTCTAATGGGCCATCTTAGGAGATATTTGTTGGGCCCCTTGATATTATAAATGTTGGCTTAATCTGGCCATTCTGTCATGGGGTGGTGTAAGGCGCAACAATGCTTGTCATGTTTTGATCTGAATTAGAAAACTGACAAATTAATTGAAAACTTGGATAAATATTATTGCTTTTGGAAATGAATGATGTCAGTTAGATTTAGTTTTTGGACATTTTTACTTTTTGGGTTAACCATTTAGTGCGAAGTCAAAAAACCTGTTATCTCTGACTGACAATATTGGAGCCGTAGCTATCTTTCATAGCTTCTTGAAAGATTGTCAAAACCACAGAGTTATCTGCACTGGTAAAATTATTAAAGTGACAAAAAAATATTCTGAAATTTCAATTTTCTCAAAGTTCAGGTATGCTATGCTGGGGTATTTTCGGCAGTTCCAGGATAGTTTTTGGTCTTAAACGATAGGTACAGCTCCTATATTGTCAAAACCAAAGAGTTCCCTGCTCTGGTAAAATTATTAAAATAACAAAAAATAATATTTTGAAATTTCAATTTTCTCAAAGGATAGGTGTGCTATGCTGGGGCATTTTCGGCAGTTCTAGGATAGTTTTTGGTCTTAAACGAAAACAACGGCTTCAATACTTTTGAAAAAATAAATTAGTAAGCCGAGTTACAGTATAATAATAACTTATCATCAAGGCTTTAAGATTGACAGTAATTCCTAGCAGCTAGCATATTTTATTAGGGTAGCTACCATAGCGACACGTAAGCGACAAAAAGTAGATGTTTTCATGGAATGCTCCATCACTACATTGTATAAAATAAAGTCACTTTTTCTGTCCCTATGTCCCTTTGCACGCTTAAATCTTTCAATCTACGCAACGGATTTTGATAAGATTTTTTTTAATAGGTAGAGTAATTCAAGAGGAAGGTTTATATGTAGGTATAGTACCCGTGCAAAGCCGGGGCGGGTCGCTAGTTACGTTATATTATATAACGTATGCTTTACATTTTAACTCATGTTAGGCCAGCTTAACATGAGTTAGAATGTATGAAATGTGAACTTACAGGTGTAATCCCAGGATTACACCTAATGATGAATGGAAATAGTCACGTGATTTTTTGTACGAATTTGTTATTCTCATACATTTCTTACTTATCGCTTATCGCATACGATTGCAGAATAGCATCGTGGCTTAGGCCTGCTGATGGCCGTAGTAAATATCATCATCATCATCAGCCTATGATAGTCCACTGCTGGACGTAGGCCTCTCCTATCAACTATGCGTATAGACGCATTAGGAGGTAAATGCCCATAAGCGGATTGGCGATCGCAGTAATGTGTCCACTATGATGACGCTGCTGCCCATCATCAATCTGGTAGAATGGTTAGTGACACTTTAATCCCTTAGTCGACTCTTACGAAACCAGCAGGAGGAATTGGGGTGGTGACAAATGTATTCTTACCACACGGCGGAGTAAATATCAATGAACAAGTAAACCGCTAACCTAGGGGTAGCCCGATGCATCATCGCATGAGTCACAGCAACAGCACACGTGGCAGCCCCCCATGTTTAACAATAAGACGTGTTAAATTTACAAGTGTTTAACAACCCTATTAAAGCCTAACAAGCACATGTCTATGTAGTACTGCAAATAAAATGTTATTTGTAATTGAACTTTAAAAAAATGTTTTTCCTGTGTATTTTTCATTCATACCTACCTATGTATGTATAATATCTATAGAGCGTTGCGTATATTGCAAACGATTTAATGATTCGGTCCATGTACCGAATAAAAAATTACGTTGTAACTAAAGGGTCAAACGCACACCCATGTTCGGAGTCTTTCCGGTGGACAATCTAAAAGTTAAGACCTATAAAGCTTGATTTTTTTTATGAAAGCCATATCTTCATTAAGACGTACTCCTTTTTCATTACGTTGTATGATAAAAATCATTACTACCTGTCCACAGGCTGTTAACTATCGACCACAGGAAAGAAAAAGTGCGTGTTCAGCTGAACTGTAGAGCCCCTCTTTCCTGTAGCCAATAGTAAGCAACTGGTAGGAGTGTAGTCGTGATTTGTATCATACAATTCAATAGGAAAGGAGTGCCTCTAAATGACAATAAAGGTTTAATAAGAAAATTAACTCTCATAGCCCTTAACTTTTAAAATGTCCACCGGAAAGACTCATAACATGATTTTCAGTTTGACCCTAAATAGTCTTTCAACTACCGCGGACTCTTTCAACTACAGATTCAGCCGGATCTATGCAGCACGGTCATTAAAAATTGGACCTCTCGGATTCGTGTCACCTTACGTAGCCGCGGCGGACATTTGAACGATGTCATATTCCATCAATAATGGCATAAATAGGCCTTTCAAATAAAATTAAAAAATCGTTAATATCTCACACACAACTTGTTTTATTCAATTTTAACATCGACCCGCTCTAGTTGAAAGACCCTTTAGTTTGTAAACCACTGTTAACTTCATCAATACTTTGTTTGTTTTACATAATATAATAATATGTATTTTAAAGACCAAAAAAGTAATTTCGCATTTTTTTTATAAGTAACAAATTATTAAAATATGACTAACTATTTAGAAGTAGCAAATTAAATATTTAAACCTAAGTCCAAGTTGGTGCAAAAAGGAGTCAGTCCGGTCTGTTCCTAATTTGCCCGGTCGTTTAGCGACATTAAAACCCATTTATCGAAGAGGGGGACAGGCGATCATTTTCGGATTACTGCCCCTGCAGATGCGAATTAATTCTGGAAAATACTCACCAATTTTCTCTGACCCCTGACACTTTTACAGTCGTACCCACTTTAGTCTTGTTTGAGAAGGAGGGGTAGACTAATTTACGCTGGTTGGTCGTAACTGGACGTTCTTTGAGGGATTATGAGTGTGTATGAAGGGACGATGTTTTTGCGTAATTAGTCGTCTTTCTTTCGATAAGTACTTGGATGCAGGAGTTGTGAACGGATAAATTAATTGAATAAAACAAAATAAAACACGAGTTTTTGAAATGGAGCTTAAAGCTATTTTTTTTTGGTTGATATCCAAAACGTGCAAAAAAATATTTCTAATAAACTCCAGGAAAAGATATGAAAAATAAAAAAGTACAAAAAATGGTGAGACATCCACGCCGCTGACAACGCAAAAAGTTAAGGGCCGATATTAAAAATAGGGGTTCGTTCACAATGGGAAATTCAGGTAGGTAAGTAGGCACAATATTTCCATTGCACTGAGAGCTTTTCACGAACCATTTTAAAATGACCGCTGCGTGTATATATTTTTTATGGTTCGAAGTCGGAAATAAACTGGTTGGTTGCAGTCAAATGCTAGCCTCTCAATAAGAATACACCAGCAGGTATTGAAAAGTACGGGAAATGGAAAAATCAAAATTCGCGTCCGCCATTCAAATTCGTAGATAACGGTGACGTTGAAGGGAGGGGAACAACAATGACCAGGAGCGAAACGGGAACATACCGAGTTGTCTAAATCGTTGCTCTTTGCGAGTACCTACTCCGATTTCGGACTTGGCCGGTTGTAACAAAGTTCGAAATTCAAATTTATATGATACTTTGATACGAGGTTATGTAAGTTACATAGATTATTTTCTATTGTGATTTTGGAAGCTTTGATGTGTCAGATTGTATTGTGCCTTGTGCACTGATAGGGGAGAGAATTATAATGAAATTGCCAGAATGTACTACTGCATCTCAGATTACACAATTCCTACTATTGACGAAAATTTCGAAAATTATTCTAAATACGATTTTATGAACCACTACTGGATGCTTAGCCAAGTTGCCAATCGCTTGCGCTTAGCTTGCGTATCGTAGTTTTCCCTCTCTGTCACTCTTTCATATAGATGCGTCGCACTAAAGGTTTAAACGCACGTTTAAACTAAAAGAGCATTCGCTGTTCTAACCTCCCACTCTACGAAATTCGATCGGTACACAAAACCTGATTGGTTGATTTCGTAGAACGGGCGCTAGAACAGCGAATGCTCTTTTGGTTTAAACGCACCTTTAGTGCGACAAAGACAGTTAGCTGCCTTTCGCTTATGAATGACGATTAAGCGTTAGCGATTGGCAACTTGTCTAAGCACCCTGGTCATATTGGCGGCATGTTTATTTATCAACAGTCCATTACATTTTTAATGAAATAGTTTTGCTTATCTAGATTTAATATGAAATGCATATCAGCTTTATAAAATGCAATAACCGTAAACAATGCAGAATCAGTACAAATTCCATGAGAAATTCCATTCTCTAATAGAAAATAGATATCGGCTATTACTGCCATGCCAAACATGTAGCTGACCAGTTATGCACTCTAAACACTTTATAATAAGGGTCACAACACATCAGTCATTTGTGTTGCCGTATGTACGTCCAGCGAATGTTTTGCATATTTCCCATTACACTTGAAAAGCGCCATCACCACCTTACTTTGACCTTCCAGTGTAATTCTAGAAGCTTTAAGAATAACAGCGGGTTGAAATTTCTGATAAACCGGTATAAGAGCGTTCACGCTTTGTAAGGAATTGATACTGGTTTGCGGGTCATGTTACTCTGGTTCTGTTAAGTTGGTATCTTCTGAGCTTGCTAAATATTTTGTATAATAATTGTAGAAAACTCGTAACGTTACTCGTCTATCTAAAAAATTCTACCATATTACGAAGAACATAGAGTGCATTTTGCACAAGAATAGATTAGATACGATATTAGTGATTTTATTAGCCGGCAAAATGAAAGGTCTTTTTAAATTGGTATTTCATGCAAGCATTCTTACTGAATTTTTAATATGACAAGTTGGGGAATTCGAGCAATATACGATCAAAAGGGATCGATTTTTATATGAAAATCGCACTAAACGTCGTTAGTTATATTTTATAGAGAGGGGCTATGAGATGTGACTAGGTAGGTACGTATTTTTTTGTGGCCAATTCGTAGCAGGTAGCAGCTTCAATTTTGAATATAGGTAACATTATTTATTTGTTATTTCACTATATTTGGATATTATTGTGTGCATAAATGATGTACGTAAAACAACACCAATTTGTTTTCGTCGTTAAGTTGGTGACAGAATAAAAGTTCATCAATATAACCTACAACCAATAATACAATTTATAGAAATGTATTTTTTTTATTATATAAAACACACGATGGCATGCGATCTTACTGTACCGGACATTACAGTTAACGCCCCTCGTCTTCCGTTCTTTCCAATATATAGCGCTTACCTCCAGGGCGGAAGACAGGGTTGCCTTCTCTTGCTTCAGAGTCTCCACCCGGCCCTTGTACTGCAGCAGCGATCGCACTGTCTCCTCCATCCTGCAACAAGATAACACACCAGTTAGATGACAACCAGTTTATGTTTATAGTCTGCGACCATATATAACATGGACGTCTAACGCCAGCTCAAAAATGCCCCCAAAAACAATTGTTCAATTGTGTCAAGATGGGCAGGACATGGCACTTTTCTTAACAACTTAAACTTGTTTATAGAATATAGCCAATAAAAACTTTGATGGACCAATCACAACTATTTTTAAATGGCGGTTCAAGTTTTTATAGGTTGACATTGAAATTAATTGCCGTGATGCATTGAAGCGGGGGTGACACCTTTCAACTAAAATTCAGGACCGTTTTTGAAAGGCAATTTAGTATGGCGTGCTGCTTCCATGTTTAATTTGTTCGTAGTTTATACTTGTAGATCATTGTGGCAGAGGTTGCCTACAAATTCGGATAAATGTCTGGGGAACCTCACATAACTTTGATTATTAACCCCTCGTATGCGGCTGTCAAATTATGTTACTGTAAAAATGACCTTGACACTTAAAACAATAGATTGAAATTCCCACGCACGGATCCGTGTCTAAGCATACGAGGGGTTAAGATAGATTTTACAAGTGACAGTATGTAGCCACAGTTACATAAGTCAGTTACACGTCAATGGCTATTAACCCTTTAACGGGCAAGACCCAAAAAAATCGTGGGTTCAAGCCTCAACGCCAATAAATAGTACGAAAAATTCTGTACAAGAAAAAAAGATAGTGCTATAGGGTGATCGCAGTGGAAAGCGGTGCCCTATAAAGGGTTAATGAAAACAAAATTAAACGTCATAATTTTGTGTTACTAAGATAAATTTTGTGTAACAACTTTTGACGGTGAAAAAACGTGACAAATTCAAACTTTCTTCAATAAGCAATCAGTTAACAATACGCACATTTTTTTTAATTTGCCTTTTTTTTCTGTCAAAGGCTGTTACACAGAGTATACCATAATAACATAATTTGTATTACTAACTTTCGTAACACAATTGACGCGATCGATATTTTTGCTTTGATTATGATAATGGCCTTAACTGTGAATTTTTTTATACAAGTTTGATCATCCCATAAAAAGTTAGAATTTCGCGCCGTTTTTTTACTGCAAACTGTCAGATTATAAACCTGATAAAACAATGCCAACATTTCAAACGAAATTTCCGTACAGCACTGTAAAAGCCATCAGTTGTAGCAAGTTCCATGTCTGCCAACTTAAGCGCGTGCTGCGCATAGACAATTGCCACAGATTCACTCAGTTCGTAATTTAGTGCTTTCGCACGTAACTTAGATAACTTGCCACTTTGTCTGTTTGAAGATTTTCTCTATGCAACTTTGTTGATTAAGTTGGGTGTGGATTCTTTTAGAAAGAAATATGAAAACTGTTTTTTTGATCAGAATGTATAAGTATGTACATTCTGATCAAAGGTGTCTTTCACATTTGGTTGATTTAATCGTTTCCTGGACACTGGCCATTCGAAGGGTCAAGCCTTAACTCGGAAATAATTTCGACAAAACGTTAAAATCTGAGTTTTCATAATTCGTCAACTGTGTTCAACAATCAAATATCCGTGTTCATAGACAATTACTATTTTTTTAGATCGAATGCAAATTAACTACTTACATGGAGTCATATTTATTTTGATATCTAGATAACTAATATTTTAACGACAAACGGGACTTAATCGCGTAAACTTTCGTTTAATATTATCCTGACTTTTCGGGCATGACTTTACACCCGTGGTCGCAGGAATCCCGTCAGAAGTCCCGTCAGAAGTCCCGTTTGACTTCAAAATGAGAGATTATTGCGAGTTCAAATCTTGACAACTATGTTAAGTAGTATAAGCAACAGCCATTTTTACTCCACAGCTCTTCCACAACCCGACTGGCATCTTATTACGGAATCTCAATAAAGCTCCTATTCTTCACCACACTTTTCATTTACCATAAGAACGGAGCACTGTGTCATTTCACAGAGAGCCTCGAAAAAAGACAACAAAAGCCGGAACGATCTTCCTCAACGTACTTCATTACGTAGATGGATCAAACTCGCCAACTGAGCATAATCTCTAGACGCGAGGATTTGCATATTCTACGACTGAAAGAGACGACACATTATTGCGAATGCGAGCGAGAGAGAGACAACAAGGAAGTGCACTTGACGTCGTCGCCACTTCATTAGCGGGTGGCTTCCGTTCGCGACGCTGTCAAATGACGCGTTCGAAATTTGAATTGTTTTCGTTTGTTTATGATTTTAGATTAGACAAACGAGCTTTTTAAAAATAAATTTGTCGATCGACGTAACTCAGCGTTTTGTAGCTGCACGTTTTTTTTTTGAGAAGTTTCCGCTGTCTCTGTTCTTGTTTTTGACTGTGGGTGGCTTTTGCATATCGGGCGAAGTTTATACTAATTATAAGAAAGATGTTTAACCTTCGGCATACGAGGTGGGGTTATACTAAACCCCAAATGTATGGAAACGTCATGTAGACATGTTTCGCCTCGTAAGCGGAGGGTTAATTTATCTGATATAGTATCCCATATAAGATTGAAAGCATTGCTTAAAACGTTTTTTAAGTTTGTTTTTTAAATACGAATCATTTCTTAGACAAAATAAGTTATTTTAACAAAAAAAATAATTTAAAACTGTAAATTAATTATTTTCTTAAAATAACTTATTTTGTGTTTTTTGGGACATGACATTCCAATTTAGAATTTTCATGTCTTCACAACCGTTAAATTGACTAAAATTAAAACCGAAATTTGACCTACGATTTTAATTCTGGAAAGTCGAACCAGGGGCGTACCAAATCGGCTTACGCGAAATTCTTTAAAACAAAACCTCCGACCGGGAATAATCATTCCACCCTACTTTAATTATTAATACGCCGCTGAGAACAGATTACAGTATCAGGAAAAACCTAATGGAGTTATTCGATTTGATGTATTTTGGATCTTGGTGGAGAAAGGATTTGGTATACAAATATGTTGCTTAAAGGAGAGCTTAACGTAAAAGTTTTCCGTTTGGGTATTTTCTTAAGTAAGCAGATGACTAAATCGCATAAAAAAAATCAAAATATTATTATAGACTTAAAAATTGAATCCAATTTTTAATGACCCCTCTCTGCGAAACAAATGAGTAGATGTGTTTTAATTAACGTTATTTAGCTGTCACAGAAAAAGTATCATTATGAAATCATAATAGTCACAATAATCATAATTGGTGCATAATAGTCATAATTGGTTCATACTAGTTATAATTGGTTCAGTCAAGTGCAAAAATAAGTATCGAAAAAATCCGCTCATAAATTTATGTTACGACGTTCTTATTACAGAATTAGAGTGCACTGGGACATATTTTTGAACATTTATGTATACACCTTATTTTGTCTTTGACTGTTCCACTCGATTTTGACTACGTCTCGTCTCGTTTTGTAACCGAGATCTTTAAGCATAATTATTGTGTCACTATTGCATAAACTACAAAATACCTACTTAAATTAATTAAAATGCTTTGAAATCAAATCGTATGAAAATTCCTTTTACAAGGAAAAAACAAAGAATTACGTATGAAAGGATGAGTTGAGTGACCTCCAATAAAACGCAGAAAATTGCTTGGTAACTTGGCACGACGCTCGGCCGTTTTTATTCCACCCAGCCAGATTTTTGATTACAATAGAACGCAACCGTTTCCAATATTCTAAATTCAAATTCCAAGTATTTGAAATTCGAGCTGGCTCGGACTGCGGGGCTATGAAGAGAATTTAATAGGCGGTTTTATTGATATTCCGTATCATGCCTTCAATTTAGTCAATAAGGCAGGTAGGTATGTCTAGCAAAATAGCGTCTAGCCACTAATACGACGATGGAAAACTTAGACCTTTAGAACGTCTGCGATATTTTTTGTAGAAAATTCAATGATAATGCAAATTTTACTAGTACTAAACATACAAGCAGCAACAGATGTTGGTATCATAAACGAGAGCCGTGGCCAAAACCATCCTTAACCAACCCTTTATCGTAATTAAAAAAACGCGGCAACGACGACCATAAACAATTTACTTTTTCGCAAATTTCCCATGTGGAAAATCTAGGGTACTACGCGCGGTCGATCACCCTGGCTGTTTGGGCTTCGGGCCTTCGGCTTATTACAGTATAATTTAATGTTTTGTTTTTTTTCTACGTTGTTTTTTTACGGCGGCCAGTCACGACAGTATCGAGCGGCCGGCAGGGTGGTTTTCTATTTCTAGAGTGTAGTTTGGCTATTTTTAGTACTTTAATGGAATGCGAGCTTGGAGAATTTACATGATTACATTGGAGTGGCTCATTATTTGTATATCAGTACCAGCTATTGGGAGTTTGTGTGTTAAAAAGTTATAATATTATATGTACAGCTTCTCATTTTCTGCGAAAAAGCCGCTACTCCTATGGCTGACAAAAGTTATGTAAAATAATTGTAAGCGAAATATCTAGATTAAATGTCTGTATTTATGTTTATTTTAAATTTTTGTACTATCTAATGGATAGTAGTAATATAATATTACAGTAGTTCATTGTAGCATAGTATTACTACCTATGGCAAACTCGACTCGAAACAGCAATAGAAGAATTAAATTACATTGTGCTATTTCTGGACAAAAAGCAGATTTTCCCACTGTTTATTTAGGTCAACAAAAAGTACTTAGTGTAGTTAGCCTGGTGAGAAATATTACAGCAATAGATATTACTTAACATTTTAAATTCCGAATGAAAAAAAACATGCATTCGAATTCAGAACCTCCTTTTTTTGAAGTCTGTTGAAAACGCGCTGGCGCGCGTAAAGTACGATAGCATTTGACGCGACGCGTTTTATCAAACTAAACCATAGCGTTTTGAGAGGCGATATTTTCCCGCCCATGTGTGGCACCGCTCGACCGGTGCCCCTCGCGACAAATTACCGGCAACCCTTGACCAGATGAGTGCCGTCGTAAATCTTATCTATTAAACCCGCTAGCGTTTGTGTGGCCCAAATTTCTGATACTAGCGTTTAGTAAGAGGATTTTTGCCAGTCATGTATGTATAGGTTCAGTGATCTACTTTCATGCCACCGGCAGCGTTGACTATCATTTATATTAATATTTTACATCTTTGATGAAGATAATGCGTCATTCATTCAGTTAAGTATTTTCACTTCACAGGCAATGGAATCAAACTTGCTATTCGCTTTTTATCTTAATGTTTCTAATATCAATGTGTGAAACTAACCGTATATTATAAATTATAGATCCTGGAAACAAGCAATTCAGACAATGTAAAATTTACAATCTCACAGACTGGTTGGCTATTTATCTTAGGATTCTATAAGAACTGTCCTGCACTTTCGCACTAGAGATAGTATACCTTCGCACATTGCGATAAGGGTATCATACAGTTTTGTGACCTATCGCAGCTTTATTACAGTAACTAAAATTTTCTTTTTTTATATACAAATCGGCATATACTTTCATATCGACGCAGCAGCTACAGATATCTGTTACAATATTTGACTATTTGGAAATCTTTAATTTTTAGACATGGTCTTGATGAGTAGGGCTCGGACTTTTCATTGCACGGTTGGAGTATGAGAATGAATTTGAATATGGCTAAAGTTCTAAGTTCTAATGTTAATATCGGCTCCAAGGTACTCTAACGTCTCACTGTGCGATGAAAAATCCGAGCCCTGGTGCCAAAAATTAGTGTTTTCGCACCTAGATTTGTGATCAGTAATCGAAACTCGCTCGTAGCTTAAGCTTGCACCAACCTCCCCCTGTATCAATGTCCCCTAATTGTATATCCAGGGATTGTATACGCACCTGAACTGCCGATGACCGGAGCCAGACTGCCGGTAAAAAGGATTTCATTTATCGTTCAAATCATTCGTGAAACTTGATTTTTTATAAAAAAGCTTTTATTTTGTATCACGTGTTTCATAGTACCTATAGGCAAAAATTGAGCTGCAACTGTGCAATATCACGTTTCTTTTTTGCTATTTAAGTTCTTTCAATGTAATTTTTCAGGTAGGTAAGTTTTAGTCTAAAGCAGGATGTGTAGGTTTCGAAAGGGTTTGGCAACGCGTTTAATCGTATATGATACCTTTGTGGACACTAGGCGATTTTTTTTGTCACAATAATGATGAAGCCTTCGTTGGAGTGACAGAGATAGAAGAATTTCGATACTCTCGGTAGTAGGCCTGGAGTTACAAGAATTCAGCTAAACATCAGACACAGTGGTAAACATGCATATAGAAAATCAAGACTAAGAGGAAAATAAGAGGAAGGTCTTCAAATTGTAGTTACATTACGAATTTTCTTTGACGTTTGACAAATCTTAGTTAGGTATATAGCATACACATGCGTCAGAGACGATCAACGTTCCGAGAGAATATGATTATTCTATATGTGTAAAACATCAACATAACACAGCTATGATAGAAAGGTCCCATATACAAATTGCATCCATCCTCTCACCATACACTTCCATAAATTTTGTCAAAAATCCTCGTCAAAACGACAAACGACGGCATACACACACGTTCCATTCAGCGGCAGATAAAGGCGCGCACACAACGACTCCCAACGGCCGCAGGTGTGCACCTGACCCACTTTGTTAATATATTAAAAATGTACACGTTTATTCGTAGATTACATCCCGGTAGATACTTTACCCAGGGCAATTTGAGGCTGAATTTATGGATAGTTGGTTGAGGCGTCCGTAATATTTGTAGCTCGGCATAATTATTTTATCACTGAAACGATATCTATTTCTATTAACAGCCAAAGAAAATTAAAATATATGCCTGGTTTGCTATATTACAAAATCAGTATTATAACGTGTTAACTGAATTACAATGGCTAAAGGCATTATTTCGTAGGTATAATTTCGATGCGGATCTAAATCGATAACATAATTACTAATTAGGTATGTAGTCAAACCAACTCTGGCAGTAACAGTAAGAGCAAATCGCTATATTATGAATCCCTTTTTTGAGTCAATAACATTAGGGTGAGAAAGAGACGGTATGAGTAAAACCCTATATAAACTGGACGTACTTATGCAAAAAGGAACCAATCCACACTAATTTGTCATTGTAAACATTTACTTTTTTGTTTTGAGTTTAGGTGTTAATTAGAACGAAAAATTCTTGTGGGTTGGTTCCTTTTTGCATAAATACGTCCAACTATAGAATTTAATTTTTATTTATTTAACCTTTATTGCACAGCTACAAAAAATTAACTGCAAATGGCGGACTTAATGCCTTAATAGTATTTCGGTAGCAGACCGTACGTGGTGCATAATTTTTTAAACCTGAAATTTCATGTGTTACGCGCGCTCTCTAGTTGTGATTGAAGATTGTGCGTTCGTGTAACTAAGCCGTATCTGTGAACGCGCCTAAATTACGACGCCGTTCTAAATTTGAAATTTTGACGTTCACCGACGGTTTATGAAGTTCGCTGTTTACCTGCATAGATTATGTTTTGTTTACTATCGTAAGTTACTCAACACGTTTCGTGTTACGCATGGTAGATTACTGTAGAATTTATGTCTTTAGGACTAGGATAGTAGGTTTTGTGGTTAGTAGAGAAGTTACGACACAAAGCTCATCATGTAATTTAATTTGTCAGTAGTAATATTTGAGTGGCATTATTTTTATTCTGATTGTATTGCACACATTACTGTTTTTTGTTGGTTACGACTGGTACGAGGATATAGTTACGCAAGGAGAAATTAAAATTCGCATCCTATTATAAGAGCTCCAAGACAACTAGCAGCTTTTTTTTTCAAAAAGGACCAGCATAGTAGTAAAATCAAAGTATACATGTTATACTTTTTAACACGCAGCATAAAGTTTTCTGTGAGGATAGTTTTACGCCCATTTCTCAACACCATCACTGCAACTTCATGACATCATGAAATAGTAATATGAAGAACTAAAGTAAGAAGTTATAAGTGGAAAGCTATGGGAAAGTCAGAAAGGCCGAGTGTGAGTTGTTTCCATCGAAGTCTGATTCTCCGTCTTGCTCGTGCTTGATAAGCGGTCACAAGTTCTGTAGTCATACCATGAGTTTTCAAGCATCAGGGTGCTTAGACAAGTTGCCAATCGCTAGCGCTTAATCGTCAATCGTAAACGAAAGTCAGCTAGCTGTCTTTGTCGCACTAATGTGAAAGAGTGACACAGAGATAAATCTACGATACGCTACTATTTAAGCGTTAGGGAGGCTAAGTATCTAGTTACGTTAGGTTTTACTCGATACGTTAAACATTCTTTCGCGTTCGCACTTATTTATTTGACCGAGCGCGATGGCTTACTTTATATATCCTGTAAAACCTAACGTAACCGAAACTTGCTAACTCATGGTACGGCTAGTGCTGGCTGAAAGTTAGGGCCTATTTGCGACCTCTCGTTACGGGCAGGTGCCAACCCTACCGTAATTGGGTCCGCTCCTACTTTCTTGCTATTTCTGATAGCCTGGTACAATGTGCATATAGTAATCCATGCATACGTTTAGTAAATAAATAAATACATGAATACTCGTATGTATCATGGGACAGACAAGTCCAAATAAGGAGTGTCTTTTCAAAAGGGTTTATTTCTATATTGTCAATAGAGATTATATCTCTAATGAAAACATTAAAAAATAACCCTTTTTAACAAAGTGGAAATCAATCTTTTTGAAAAAAAAAACACTCTTCACATACGGGAATCCAAATTACTGAAAAATATGTAGCACATATTTAGCTTATTCTGGTACCATTGCCGTAAAAATAGTGGTTACATGGAACTTTGTGAACTTTGTCTTATATATTGAAGCAATAAGCATCGCAGCTTTATTAGCCGGCGAGTGTGATAAATTCCAGGGAATACTGGAATGATCTGGAAGAAAGCCAGGAGGAACTTTTGCCCGCGATTGCCAGTAATTAACCAATTTGACGGGATCTTGGCATAGATCTTTGTAGCAAGAGAAAGTATTGATAGTTCGAATAAAATCTCAATTTTCTCTTTGGAACGCAGACGCATTGTAAATTAACAGACGTCGGGATTTGGGAATTGTTGATAATCAATTTAACAGTTATTGAAATGAGATATTAGGTATTATCGATTAAACAATGTGTCAGGGAGTGTTCGGGGAGTACTGGCAAGGTAGACCTGTGAGACTGTAGTTGTCGGCGTTCAAAAGGTTAAAGCATTATCATCATCATCATAGTAGTTTATATCAGTCAACTGCAGAACAAGGGCCTCTCCTATTGCCTATGCGTATGGACGCTTATAATCACCACGCTTGGCAAGCGGATTGGCGATCGCAGTACGTCCACTATGATAACGCTGCTACCCATCATCATCAGTAATCATCAGTGACACTTCAATTCTTAGTCGACTCTTACGACACACACGAGAAGAGTTGGGGTGGTGACATATCGACACTGGAAATTTCAAATGTCGTAAGGGACATTTTGTCGTAAGTACACTTTGAATTGCATAGAACTCAGAAAAAAATTCTCTATCGATCTGTATAATTAACTTTTTGATATCGCTTCAAATAAAGAAGTTATGAAGTGAATTTATTTTGTCGTAACTTCATATTGCTTTAAAAAAAATGTTGTAAGGGTCAATTTTTTAATTTGAAGGGATAACGTGTCCATTTTCAACGTAGTATATCCTTCTTATTCATAAATCCCTATGTGGTTAGTTACTACAGCAAAAGAAGGTGCCTTTACGACATTCTATCTGATGAAATAAATACGAAACTGTGAATTCACAATGGCGTAAGGGACCAATGTTTTAGGCTTTTGTGCGTTACAACACAATTTCGAAGATAGTATGGCTCTATTCTCTTAATAAACTGTGTCGTATGTACATATAAATAAAAATAATTTTAAAGTTTGATGTCGTAACTCACCTTTTAATTTTATAAAGTATACGTTACTACATTAAATACGGTACACGAATGAGAGTTACGCCTCAAAAAAGATGATATTAAAAATCTTGAAAGATTTTTATGTACGTTATAACATTTTGTTTAGTTTCTTATAGCACATGCAACAGTGCCGGCGCGACTTGACCCAGGGCGTCTCAGGAAGAGGGGTGAGGGCAGAGCAGTATTTTTACTACCACATATATACTGCATCGACCAGCAACTCACGCACATTTCCACTTCCACCCCTGGAGCATATACATCGCTCTAACGATTCCTCTCTGGACGGCCAACGGCCAATCAAGGCAAGCAGAGTCCTACAGTTCATCTTGGATTCTACTCCGACCGACGAAAACATGCCTGAGACGATGTCGCTATTGCCGAACAGCTCGCCACAAGCTGCCCCAATCTTATTATTAACTCCCTGGGAATCATGGGCTTATTTATAATTAGCTGACTTTTGCCAATTCGAGAAATTTACTCTGTAGTACACGTGAACCGTGAACCAGTCTCAGCAGGCTATTGAAAAGTGTAGTGTAAGTGTGTCTATCCTCGTCCTGCCCGTATACTAAATTAGAGCTTTTGAAATTTAAACCTAATAAGTTCGAAAATATAATAGCTTTTCTTTTGTTCTAAACAATCGAAAATGTCCTTTATAAATCACATTGGGCAGGAAGAGGCTATAGTAATAAGGTCCGGACATCTGCCGTATTATCATCTTTATTATTGTTGTTTTGGTCTAATATCCGCCGCGCCGAGCAGTAATGATATTTTGTCGCAGCCCTTTTTATAAGTCATTACTGATTCTTGTCGAGGCCAGAACATTCCAAATTCTGACGGCTGCAATTTTGTGTACATCATAAGGTCTGCCTAGGTAAATACTTATTTTATGCATTTGTGGTCTGCAGAAACAGAGGAGGATGAGGTCCATAGTAGATTAATTGATAGTTTAAATCAATATGTTGCAACGTTGCAAAGTAGTTTGCTCTGATTTTTAGCAGAAGCTACATATTGGATCTGGTTTCTTACCCATGATTGTTATACATATGTTAATAGTTATGATTCTCGATTCTTCACAGGCTTTGTTACTTTTGAGCTCAAGTAGCTCTTTATTGTTTTCTGTTATTGAACCCTTGGATAAGAGCTTACGAGTGAGAGTTACTTTGATGGACTTCAACTGTGCGATTGCTCTTATCTTATCATATCATATCTAGTTTGTTCAGCAGATAATATGGCTCCGGTTTGGTGATTCCATAGAAAGACTCTGGGCTGACAATGCGTGTGTTGCCGTTCTTTCCGGTAAACTCATCTGCTGTTTCGTTTCCAACAATATTGGAATATCCTAATACCCATCTAAGTGTAACTTCATTAAAGTCAAGGGCGGTTAATTTATTCTTGCAGCACTGGACTAGTGAGAGCATCGCAGCTTGACTGAGTTGATGTAGATAATAGATAATATTGGTTTTTAGGTTTCTGGCCAAATTTATTGCCACACATAATGTAATATTTATGCGCGGAAATCATCATAATATTGACTTCTGTCTAGAAAATGAAGGCCATTTTGCTGATGCTGACGCAAACTCTGAACTTAGGCCTCTCACCTACTTGTACCTGTGGTGCCATTTTCGACAATCATTCTGGTCGTTGGTTCATTTGTATCTTGAGGGTACTTCGACTGTCTGGTGAAGCCAGTCTGGTGCTTGTTTTATTTCCGAAAGCCCAGGCTTTCAAGTTGGTTTTTGCAGGCTGTTCAAACACTGAGAACACCCTGTCGTTGTGTGAAATTCATACTCAGTTATATTGAGGGTTGGAGTAGCTATTCTGTTAGAGAGCACTCTTCGGACCCATATAGTCGTGGTTTCATCCCTTTGATTTAATTTCATTAAGGATGGTTTCTGTGAGTTTATTATCGAAAGCACCTTCGACATCAAGGAATACACACCGACCTGATTGCTTATTCTCTAGACTTTACCGCCGCTTTGGTAACCTGTATCGTGTGTTCGTGTGTTTAGCTTATTTTTATTTTTGTTTCTTTCTGTTATTTTCTTACTGGTGCAGTAAAGAATTACTTACTAACTTACTTACTTTTATGGACCTTGTGACCAGGTCAATTGGGGTAGTTTTTGGTAAACATGTTGATTTAGACTTAGAGATCTTGCCACCAAGTAGTGAAAGAAATAGAGATGTTAGACTATTAGTTTTGAAGGACTAAGAACGAGTATTATCTATACTCGTTTTTCCTGCTTTTTGGTATAAAGCGTACCTTGACACTAGTCCATTTTCTCAGTATAAACCCCAATGCAATGCTTGCCCGAAATATTTTGCCAGGCGCGGAAGGAGGACGCCTTGATTTCGTTTTGATAATGTAGGAAACACTTCATAATTTTCAGTCGATTTGAATGGCTTGCACTAACTCAGCGCTCCTTAACCATTTTTTGGGCTACAAATGTAGGTTTTCAGTCAGTGGTTCATTCCCTAAGGATTCGATAGTTCCTTTGACCGCACGTCTTAATAGCACGAGAATCATCAAAAAGGGTCATAGATCTTTGCGGAAGCAGTTAGATTACTTATCCAGAATTTCTTTCTTAATAATATGTTTTTGTTTCGGGCTCAGGTTGCTCTCAAAGCAATTTTTAGATACATGTTTTCTTCTTTTCACAACACTAAGCTGACTAAAATATATGCATACCTAACATGTTTGGTTTTATTTCCTATAAATTGTAACGGGTTATCTAAAATATAATAAATTACATGTGAAATTGATCTCCGTCTATGAAAATAATACAATTGTAAGTACACAACTTTATATTTTCTTGCATTTTTACGCTACTTACTTCAATTAATCTGGAAACTAGAATGACTTTACAACAGAAAATAGTTGTAATGTAGCATGTTATTTGACAGTTACGACAAAGAGGTAGTGTTTTCGTTTTTGTCGTAACAGATTTCCATAAAAAAACTAGAAATATTTGGGGGCGTAAGGGACATCTGTCTAGTAAATTTCTGGCGTAAGGGACACTATCTCCGAAACTATTGAGTTTACAAGTATATACCTAATTGTCTAATGAAGATAAAGCTTTTTCGTAGTTATGTATATAAGAACCATCTAATTCGGATGAATATTTAACAAGTTATGATTTTTTTAAATTTAGGTTTTTGTTTTTTGGCTCTCCTGAAAAGTGGACCTTTGTCCCTTACGACATTTGAAATTTCCAGTGTCGATATGTATTCTTACTGACGTAAACACCCGGCTCGGCTAAAGCTAAATCCTAACCTAACCTAACTTTTTTAAATAAACTAGCGACCCGCCCCGGCTTCGCACGGGTACTATACCTACATAAAAACTTTACTCTTGAATTACTCTAACTATTAAAAAAAAACATCAAAATCCGTTGCGTAGGTTTAAAGATTTAAGCGTACAAAGGGACATAGGGACAGAAAAAGTGACTTTATTTTATACTATGTAGTGATAAGCCAGGCATTTTTAAATAAGCCAGGCGCTATAAAACAACAATGGCTGCTAGTTCTTTCATTGTCGGCCTTGGCTCGGCATTAACTTTTCACTCGTGTTGCCTTCAGCTGTAATATTAATCATGCTTAACGTCTTTCCGATTTAGGTACATGGGAAATAGCTGCTTTGCTGAACGATAAGGTTTTCGGTGGACGGTTAAATAGCGTCAATAACATTGTTCACGTACATAAGTAAGTAAAGATAAAAAATTGACCTATGTACAAATATACACGTCGATTCGAAACGCACTGAGTGTATATGTATGACCAACCTGAATGTATGGTATATACAGGGTGTTTGGTTAGCGGTGTCGGAGCTTTTAAGGGCTTAAACTACAATCAATTTCATCGATAAATTACCATACAATTTTTTTTTTGTGCCAACTATAATTAAATGGCGGCCATTTTAAAATTTTAAACAGACGAATACAGGCGCACGTGATATTTCTGGAATTATACGTTTTTTATCGGTCCTATCCCTGCAAAAAAAATCTCGTTAGAGAGCTCATTACATAAGCAAACTAATTAAGCTAATCATTTGACTCAACTATTTGAACAACAAGGCTAAAAAAAATTTTTTAAATTAAAAATAGTAAAAAATTCACCTTAATTTTTCAATTAATTTAATTTTGCATGAAAACTAGGTCATTAAGATAGGTTTTTGGTGTTGTTATTTATTAGTACAGTATGTTAGCTAAAAAATAACACCATAATTACAGTTATACCTTAAGTACTTTAGGAATTACAAGTGCTCAAACATGCACTGGATGAATGGAAGGCGGCCACTTCACTAGTCAGTACACTGCTAACATTCATTTGTTTATGGATTTTGCATCGGGAACGCTAAATGCAGCTGTTTTGGTGTATGTTTGAGCACTTGTAATTCCTAAAGTACTTAAGGTATAACTGTAATTATGGTGTTATTTTTTAGCTAACATACTGTACTAATAAATAACAACACCAAAAATCTATCTTAACGACCTAGTTTTCATGCAAAATTAAATTAATTGAAAAATTAAGGTGAATTTTTAACTATTTTTAATGAAAACATTTTTTTTTAGTCTTGTTGTTCAAATAGTTGAGTCAAATGATTAGCTTAATTAGTTTGCTTATCTAATGAGCTCTCTAATGAGATTTTTTTGCAGGGATAGGACCGATAAAAAACGTATAGTTCCAGAAATATCACGTGCGCCCGTATTCGTCTGTTTGAAATTTTAAAATGGCCGCCATTTAATTATTGTTGGCACAAAAAAAAAATTGTATGGTAATTTATCGATAAAATTGATTGTAGTTTAAGCCCTTAAAAGCTCCGACACCGCTAACCAAACACCCTGTATGTACGGTCGAGGAAATGTTTAGCAGTTTATGGCTCACTTTACGTTGGACGTGCTCAGTACATACAAAACAACAAATTTAACTTGAACCGCAAAGTGCTAAACATTCAATTTCCTCGACTGTACAACCATTTTGTCCCAATATAGGTACCGGAATAAAACGCAAGTAATAGACCGGTACTTACAACTATGACCCTCAAGTTCGACTCCTACTCCTACTAAGCATCTGGTTTTGACCTTGTTTTTTTTTAAATCAGGAATGGGGAGGGTTTGCCTAAGAGCTCCTCGATTAGTATAAAAATTATATCTAATGTAAATATTCAATTAAATTTTTGACGATAGTAGATAGTAAGGCAATTTTACGGTACAGTCAAAGGCAAAATAAGGTGCATAGTGTATATAAAAATGCTCAAAAATATGTCGCAGTGGACTTTAATTCTGTGTAATAAGAACGTCGTAACATATTTTTCAACACACTTGCTCGTAACGTAGGTATTATTGAACCGCTATTAGGCTCATAATCCAAGATATTAAACACGCGTGCTTTTTCATTACGTTATTGTTCTAGTGCGGTAATAACATAACCCGACCAAGTACGTTTGCAAACATTTGCAAGTATTATGTCATGTAGATGAAGCATTCGAATTTAGTCAGGTTATGTTTATTTTTTAAATTGACCAAAGAGTTGACATGTGGCAGAAATAGCGGAATCCAGAATATTATTTCAAAATACTATAAATTTTCGTAAATAAATAAATAAAAATATTTAAATTGTGCATCCAAATTATCTAGTAATTGTATTAAATGTAAAGTTATCGTATTTTTATTTTATGATAAACGTTAATGATTCGCAGTTTTTTTTATATTGGCTGTTTGTCGATAGGACTGCTGCCCCACAAATTTGCGCGCGTTTAAAAATTCCTTAGGTAAGTATGCGCGCGCCGTTTTAAACTTACTATTTGTAATTTTGTATTTATTTTGTTCTTCGGAGTGGAGTGAATTCCAAATGTTTGTTGCGTTTATTTTGTTGTGTTCATGGTTGTGTTTACTGTTATTACTTTTATGTGAATTATGAACTTCAAGTAATGAACAAGAATAAAATAAAACGGTTAAACGTACATAACTTTGGGATAGTACCTAAGCTCTGAAATGGAATTCGAGATCAAAAATGTAAACAATCTATGACAATGACATGACATTACAAAGTCAATGTTAAAGTGACATTCCAGGGGTATAAAACGTTTTATATCGAATGTAGTTTTTAACACCTTTGTAAATTAACGTCGCATTTTGAGATTGGTTTTTTATTTTATTTTATTTAACACTTCACTTACAACTATCCTTACAGGTACTAAACCTAAGACAATGTTTTATGTGTAGATGTAGATACGCGAAAGTCAAAGTATGTTCGATACACAAAGTATCACAATCGTTAACATATTTTTGGATGTGACAATAAAAAACATACATCTGAGTGTCGACGGTTCCTTATTACAAAAATAAAACCTAGAAAATTTGCTAGAATGATGTAAATAATCAACATAATCAACATAAAATCAAAATAATCAACATAAAATGTTTGAAAACGAATGTCGTGTTACTTTAATCTTTAGGATAGTCGGGGAACGAACTTCAGTCTTCATCTTAGTTACGATCGAATCCAATTCGATTAAAATATGAAAATGATTGATTTGTAGGTAAAAATACTAAAATCTGTATACTTTGTAATGCTAAATTTTAGGAGTAAAAATTCATAAAACAGTCATTTAGTGCACCCTCTTGTTTTGATTTTTGAAGTACATAGTTGTAAATGCGAACCCTCTTAAATGGTTCTTAGTGTAATTTAATACGGTAACCGTATTAAATTACGAATAAACTAGTTATTGTTATAACTGCGAACCAAATGTTTAAGATTTCTTATCATTGCCAGTAGTATAAATTAAACACCTTACATTTTATTAAAAGTAGCGAGATATATCATTAAAAAAATTATATATTTCGCTTAATGTTTTGTATTAAAACTTTGTAAAATATTTAAAAATTCTGCGTACCGTCAGTGACGGTAAATACGCATTTTTTATAAGTATTTGAATGATTTTAGATTACCCCCCTCTCGTGATAATTTTTTTGTGGTGGTATCCCATTTGTTTACATTTTTGATCTCCAATTCGATTTCACACCTTAAGTAAGTGGTAATTACCTAGCAACAAAGGTTAGTAAAAGTGTTACTAAAAGTCGTTTCCTCGCAAGTGTGTTGAAAAACGTCGTATGAAACTCGTGTGCATTGATCATTATACTGTCTGCTATCTTATGCGCGCTCGCTTACAGCTCGCGCGCACAATACCGCCTCGAGTATAATGATCAACTTAGCACACTAGTATCATAATATACTATTATGAGAGGATTCTTTCGATACATATTTTTGCACTTGACTGTACCTACCTACCCAATTTTGGTACCATTTACTCGATTCATTCGTGCCAGCTGCTTTTATGAATCGACTTGTAGGTACCTAAGAGGTTTACGAAATTCTTTATTAAATCGAATCTCGTGAATCTGAATATTCTGACAGATCTTAACTTATTTGGGTTTCTTCTATTCAGAATCGAGAGAATTTTTGCTTCCGAATATAAAATAAATTTCACTGAAAACTATGGTAATACATTTGCTACCTATGTCATCACAAATGGTAAATCGGTATGTATAGTATAATACACCCATGATAAAAAAGTTTACGTACGGGTTAGTGTAAGCTAATAAATTGAAACATTTTTAAAAAGTTGCAAGTTCCTTGACATATTTTGAGTGCGATAGCCCACATAAGTAATGTTAATTATTACTAGAAAACGTCACATTGTGAGCAATTTGAGACTGTAAAAATTCTCAAACACTGCTTTTAATTGGCGGAAAGGTGCCATTGTACGTAATTTCCAGCAATACAAGTACTGAAAATAGCCAAACATGGCAAGTTAAACAAGGTTATAAAGCCGGCAATGGTGTGTTTTGCGGCCCGCATTTGATATCGCCAGATATTACATTTTTATTGTGCTGTTGAAGCGTTTGAACCAGAAACGTTGTTGTAAAAATACAGAAATCAACATTGGCATAATCAGTAGAAAAACTAGGCAAAATATGTGTTATAATAATGCTAAGAATAAAATACGTCTAATGACAGTTATTTGGAGTTAGTGTTTGGAGATAGTGTTCGTTCCGGGAAAAGGAATATATTTTTTACACATTTAAAATTTCATAGTTACCCGGGATCGCATTGACCGAATTTTACGCAGCAATTATAGTACTTACAGCAAAAGCTAAAGCTGAAACTAAAATTTTCCCAGCATATGTAATAAAACTTAGTTTAAATGCCTGCCAAGCTTAAAGCAGACATATGAACAAAAGTTACATAACTTCCCTTACGATCCCCTAAGAAAGGTTTACATTACTACTATACATAGCCTCTATTACAAATATCAAAGCATTAAGGTAGTGGGGAAAGTTTTATTTTCCGCCCACTTAGCCGGTTTGTTTATGGCCCCCGTTTCCTTATGTTGTTTTGGCTCGAAATGGCAAAGGTTAACTTAAGTTGAACACACGCAGTCATGTGTGAAAAATTAAGGATATTATTCAGTCACGGTTGTTGCACGTCACTTCATATATTATGCCTTAAATAAACACAAGGTGACGCCGCGTGGTGACAGCATTAGGAATACATTTGTCACCCCTCCAACTCTTCCCGTGGGTGTCGTAAGAGTTGACTAAGGGATTGAAGTGTCACTGATCACTCCTTTGATAAAAGGTTGATGATGGGAAGCATTACTGCGACCTCCAATCTGCCTGCCTAGCATGGTGATTATGGGCATTACATAAATAATTCTTAATGTATCCATATGTATACGAGTAAGTAAAGGATTCCCTCTCTCAAATGAGAGTTATAATTCTTGGTGGCCGGGAAAACTATAGACAGATATCAACTTTGCAATCTTTGCATATGCACACTATTTAATTGTTGAATTATATTTGCTACAGAATCTGAAATGAAAAATTGTAAAACTGACCTGTTTTGTACGGCCGAACTTGTACATATTCATGGCCGCAACGAATGCAATATGAAAGCGTGTTCAAAGAAGTACAATACAAGTCGTATTCGGGGCACAAACATGCATTCCCGCATTGTGTTGGGAATGTTGGCATTGCTGGCTCTGTACAATAGCGAGCTAGGTGTGTTGCCAATGGTTGAGCGAGTCTGAGTGACGTACGATCCAATGTTACTAGACCACAAAAATAAATAAGGTAGGCCAACTTGACAGTAAAAAATGGCGCAAAATTCACTACCCGCCTCCCGCTTGGCATGGGTGCTGACACTAAAACCTTCCTCTAGAATCACTCCACCTATACCTATTAAAGAAAACCGCTTAAATGCCCGCCTTCTACGCGGAACGGACTCATTAATGGCTCCGTTTAACTTACACCGCTGGTGTGACTTACAGCCCTCAGCTGCATACTAGCACTTGGCCAGCGATGTTCGTGAATCTGAGCCATTTATGAGTCCGTTCCGTTCGCAGTGGAATAAAATATGTAGCGAAGTTTTAAAGATTTAAGCATACTTAGAGACATATAGGCAGGGATAGCGACTTTGTTTTATAGTTTTTATACTATTGTTTTTTATGTATAACTATTATATGGGCGGCCACATAGTTACTATTACTTCATACAAGTATGTAATACTTTAGTTCAGTTTTTGACGTAAACAAATCATTATCGTTGCGTGATCGTAGCTTACCTATCAACGGGGATGGACAGCAACATAATAACAAGATCATTACCGGTCTTTCAGATACATGAGCATGCTTTAAGGCTTCAAGGTACTATGTTTGTATGAATTAGAATTTGTATGAGTCATGGAAGTCAGTCCTAGACTGTACATAGAACAGAACTTAAAAATGTCAACATAATTTAGTGCGACATTACTCGGTAACCAATAGGAATATATTCCGCTGCATTTGGCTTTTAGAATTCTTTACGCAGGAGGTAAAGACGACGAAACCGTGTATTATACCAAGTTTTGCTGCTCTTTATTGGAGTTTCATTGGAGATGCGGACGAATATTTGTTCCTTGGTCAGAGTTGTTTTCTATAAAAGTTTAAGTATATATATGCATCTGTTTGTATATATCGTCGTTTAGTACCCATAAGCCTTCATTAAGCTTACTATGGCACTAGACAGAAACTAGTTGAAACTATGTGTAAAATTTAATGTTAATATTGTAACTGTATATTTATTTTGCAACTGACACAATTTACCTGGATATGTTTTGTGCATACTCTAGGTAGGTACCCTATATTCGATTTTTGACATTTGATTTGTCGAATCTGAGGACACCTCTTACATTTTTTATATTATTTTTTGTTGTAGTGTTAGGTGTTAGCATATACCTAGTGTAAGAAATAAATTTCTATATTTTTATTGTCATGCCCATTATAAGTAAGATCAATGCGAGTAATACCGTCTATCGGGAAAGTCGGTCTACCAACTGATTTTTAACCCCTGACTCAACAATTTGACGCATATGATGGACCTTCCTTACAAAAAAAATATGCCGGAATTACCCACACTGACCTTAGTTCTGTTTGGACTATCCTGTTTTCATAAAATTTAGTTCTACTACTATTTATGTGCTTTCAAATAACTGATCTTGTTTCTCTGCGCACAACAAAAGGTGTCTACCTTTTCGCACTTGGCCTTTTTTAATTCCAGGGCATTACATAACCAGTTTGTGGGTTACGGTAGGGAAGCCACTAGAACAAAACAATGGAGCACAATGGAACAATAAGTGGCGTGGAGGGGCTTTTAGCGAGGCGTTCTCGTATAGGTAAGGTTGTGGCTAGATTCGCTTCAGTTTCCGCTGTCGCTCGTGGAAGAGTTGACGTTTTAACATACATACATACCGTATGCGTGATAATGAATCTTTAACAATTAATTGAGAGAAATAATACAAACATGATCTGCGAAACCTTTTGTTTCTACATTATATTGAAAGATAATGTAGAAACAAAAGGTATTAGATTTTGTCAGCCTCCGTAGCCTAGTTGGTAGTGACCCTGCCTGCGAAGCTGGAGGTTCCGGGTTTGAATCCCGGCGGGGGCATTATTTTTGTAGTTATTTATCACAAATATTTGTTGCTTGGTCACGGCTGTCTATGTATTTAAGCATCTATACACCGTTTTTTTATTGATTGTTTAGAATTGGTTTAGAATCCTTATCTATATTGTTTTCTTATAGTCTTTTTGAATCACACGTATTTCTTTAAATATTTCGTTTAATCTAATTCAAGAAGCAAGAAATTTTTCAAGCAAAACCCTTTTTCTAGTCAACTCTAACAGATTGATAAAATCGCTAGGAATATCTTATGCTCATGACTGTTAACTAGTTGTATTCCGTGCGCCAAGTCAGTACAAACCGAAAAAAATGTAAAAAATATGGCTGACTTTCAATAGCTAATAATAAAAATAAATATCAATAATTTTAACTAAAATGTATGTGAACTCAAGGTTTGAGATTTTTAGTTAAATAATAATAAGGCCAAGATAGTGTTTTGAAAGTGCGTGATTATGAAATCTTGCATTCTTTTATTATTTTGGTTTGTTTACATTTTTCTTTTTCTACTGGCGTACGAAACAGATAATTAATGATTCTTCTAGCCAGTTAACGAAACATCTTTCGCCTATTACATAACACACAAGTTGTTTCCGCTTCCGCTAATGCTTACACTGGCAACCACTAAAAGCATCACTTCACACGGCTGACAAAGCGGAAACCGCGGAAAAGCGATATTGGTATTGGTTTATATTGGCCCCTTAAACGTGAAACACGTCTAAGTATAATGGTCTCGTCACAAGACGTCGTTGATCCAATTACTAAAAGTTACTACTTACTATTGTGAGAGTATGAGATTTTGCGGTAAAAAATAAAGTTAATAAATTGTTGCAGTTTTCACATCACACATCATCAGCCTATCTCAGTCCACTGCTGGACGTAGGCCTCTCCTATCAACTATGCGTATAGACGCATTAGGAGGTATGCCCATAATCACCATGCTGAGCAAGCGGATTGGCGATCGCAGTAATGTGTCCACTATGATGTTGATGACCCTGCTGCCCGTCATCAATCAAATCAAACAATGGTCAGTGACACCTCAATCCCTTAGTCGACTCTTACGACTCCCACGGGAAGAGTTGGGGTGGTGACAAATGTATTCTTACTGCCGTCACCACTCGGCAGTTTTACACGCGGTCAAATTTACTCTAAATGATATTTATACGACAGAAGTTATAGATCTATTGAGAGAAAAAAAGACTCATATGCATGTCGTGATGATTCTAAGAGATATTTCATTATCTGATGATAGCAGTGGATTTCTTTCGGCTGGTATGATGATGATTCATCACTGCTGGACATAGAATTTTAAAGATTGCCACAATGGACGGTTTTACGCCACCCGCATCCAGCGGACTTCTGCGTGCTTCTGTGACCTAACGGGACATTTATATTGGCTAAATCTACTAAATTAGTTTAGTAATACATCATTCTATGACCACCATTTTATATGTTACTTCTGCGTCCTAACATTGGTCTATCCTCTCTACCCTTAATTTCTTTTTATAAAAGACCTGGATGCTTAGCCAAGTTGTCAATTTGAGCTAATCTTCAATTGTAAACGAAAGGCAGCTGTCTTTGTCCCACTAACAAGAAAAAGTGACAGGGAGGGAAAATTACGATACGCCACTAAGCGTTAGCGATTGACAACATGGCTAAGCATCCTGGACTCCCTAAGCGCTAGCTTCCAGCCGAGACACATCCACAATCTAATCCAATTTTTCTAATTTCTTCGTCAAGTCGCGTGAAATAACTCATGGCATTATCTCCACCCACCAAGAATCCGATGAGGCAGACCAACCACCTTAACTAGACCTGCGACACTCTATACACTGCGAATTTCCTCTATTACTTCTCTTTAACCTTCAAGATAAGACGGA
>JALPQI010011846.1:0-41502 GCA_025490895.1 Thaumatotibia leucotreta
TGTCATGTCGTCTAGAAAAAAAAATTGTTACATTATTACTAATTATAAGTAGATTTTTAGGAAAGACTTATTATCTCTGCAATTAAATATTGAAAGATATACTTTTGTATCGGTAAAAATTAAGTTCTTGCATCAATTCTAATGAAAAAACTAGTAAACCGTCAAAACATATCAATTTGGATCATTTAGTATGGGATCATAGTAACCACCACACAAATACAATACACATAGAAAAAACAAATAACTAAAGATGTACTTAACCGATTTTTATTATTTACGTGCTTTTAGGTGGGCTATTTCCAGTTTATAGTAAAAATAAGTGGTATCAAAGTATTAATTCCATTCTCAACAATATAACTTCGATCGCGTTGTATTTATTTTATATTTATTAACTAAAAGTACCACATTTTTTATATAGCAGGTTGATTCTTGAAGAAAACCGATAATTATATCTGAATTTTAAACTAGTACGTCCGTTAAATTCATCAAAATATGTAACCAAAGTTAAAATTAATCAAAGTAACCCCGGTTTACGGTACCTATAAACATGTTTTGACAATATGTAAGTAAAGAAACAGTAAGAAAAAGTTTTGTCTGGTTCAGTTTTGTTAAAAAAACAGTATTTCTATGTTTAAGACATGATTTTATGTATGATTTAAATGAAATAACTGCTTATTTTTTTTGTATTTGTGGACTTTCATGGAAAAAAAAAATCAGAGTTAATGTTATTTTTTTATGCAAAACGGACGTATACGCTCATAAAAGCTTTCACAGCACATATTACTTTCTAATAACCAAACACATCAAAAGAGGGTTAAAATACCTACAAATTGATATACAACACATATAATATTAATGCTGTAAAAAAAATTTGTGAACAAAAAACGAATACGAAATCTTTAAACAGCTCCCCTGTAAAAAGTATTTTTTTGACATGTGTCGCTTTTGTATTTAATGGACGACATGTTCGATAAGTAAAATTAGACAAATGTTTATCAATATCAAACTGAAAGTAAACAAAATAACTATGAAATTGTAAATTTTTGAACAAAAATTTTACTTTTCATATTAAATGTCGGGCTTAGAAGTTATGTCCACACTAAGATAACGTACCGAAGTCCCGCGAAATGGCACTACCTAATCCGATCACTGCAGATAATGCCTTTTTTAGGCTCTAGTGCGAGAAGTGTGTCATTTTAAGTCAGGTTCAAAATTTCGGAGGGCCATCTGCGAAAACGAACGAAACGTGCGAGAACGAAATTCGTAACTAGTGTCGATTTAAAACAGTCCCTATCGGTCGTGTTTTAAATCATCGCCACTTGTTTCGAAATTCATGTTTTTCGCACTTGTGTCGTAATGTACTATTTTATCATATCAAAGACTTGATCCAAATGTATTACAATTTTTTTGAGAAATGCTGGCTTACATATATTTCTGACCCTCTAAAAAGCCAATGGATTTCTACAGATGCACCTCAAATTCTATCCCATTTTGAACCCTATTCCCTTCATATAACTATACCAGCCACATGACATTTATCCAGAAAATCGGTCCGATTATCAACCTTATGGCGTTGCAATAAACGGCAGTGTTAGACATCTGTTGCCCATATGCCTCTGCGGGAGTGCGGTGACTGCGGTGGCATGGTAATTGAGATACGTTAGTTTTAATGATACTGTGAATATTGCGATAATATATTGTTTAATTCCATGTAAAATATAAGCATCATGTTGTTACATAGGCTAAAGAGGTCGTTTTGTGCATGCTTTCTATGAAACCTGTAGGGTTTTCATGATTGACATCATCAACATATTAAAGTCCAATATTGGATTTATGCCTCTTCTATTATTTATGCGTATGGACTCATTAGGAGGTACTGCCTATAATCGCCACGCCGGGCATTTGTAGTATGTCCATTTGATTATTATGATCCTGCTGCCTTAATAAATGAATGGTAACCGACACTTCAATCCCTTAGTAGGCATTTCTCCGAGCATTTCAACCGCCATGACTTCGGTAGCAACATTATTATACCCGATTTCCGTGGGTATTTCATACATTTTTTGGATGTCTTGGCAGTTGTCAACTACGTCTACCAATATATCCAAAAGTTCTTGCATCTCTCACGGGATTCGTGTGATAAGGCTGTCACCAAAGTCACGGCGATTCAAACGCTCGGAGTATAGGTGCGGTAGGTAGGTACCTAATTTTAATTATAAATGGTGAAGTAGTATTACGGTTAAGCAGCAGTGTTATTCACTAAGGAAACCGCCTTGCTGTCAGCGCTGTGTCAGTGCTGCGGCAGCGTCGAGCCTAAAAATGGTATTCACTAATGTACTTTAAACGACACTAGTGCTCGGCGACGAATGCGGCGTGAGCTGGAACTACATTGCGTCGAAAGTTTGACGTTTAATGTATGAACTTCGTATTCTCTAACGAAAAACAGCGACGAACTCGCCCACAACCTCGCTCACAGCCTCGATTCCTAATGTCAAATCAAACAGCTAGGATTTTAGACAAGGCTGTCTCGACATCGAGCTCGTTGACGAACGCAGCGTCGAATGTGTCAATAAGAGAATAGCATAGCTGGTGAGCTTTTGCTGGTGGTAGGACCTCGTGCAGGGTCCGCCCGGATAGCTACCACCGTCTTATCCGTTAACCTGCCACTAAATAGCAGTGTTTGCACTGCTGTGTTTCGGTTCGGGGGTAAGATAGCCGGTGTAATTACTGGCATAGATAGAGGCAATCCATCTAAGTCCTCAGGGTAGGTAGCGCATATATGCGATTTTTTGATTACTATGTCCATGGGCCTCAGTTCCTGCTTTCCATATGATAGGCTGAGAGCTCTGTAAAGCACATTTTTTTTGCTTTAAATCTGTTCTTAAAAGAAAAAAAATCAAAATCCGTGGAAGAGTCTTTGTTCGTCTTTTTTGGTCGTAGTTCTTTTTTCTTCTGTGCCTAAATGTCATCTCATAATTTATAATTTACGGAACTGAAAATAACATATTCCAATATTTGTATCCGTGTACACAACTCGAAACATATAAGCACAAAAGTATCTCCAAATGAATCGGTATTTCGTTATGAAAAAATTGCTTCAGCTAAATAAATATTTCGAATCATCATTGAAGATTTTCTTTGATTCCATCGCAAATATTACATTTGAATTTCTGATGTATATCATTAATAGCTTTAGAATATTCTACTTTTCGAGTGAAATGGAAAATATACATTCATTTTCGAGCTTTTAGTCTATCAAAGTGAGTACGTTCATTATTTTTAACAAACATGTAGATGATTTACACTTTTTAAAACATGAAGGAAAATGGGAACATTAAACTCTTTGAAGGAGTAAATAAAATTTCTTTAATTAAAATTTATAAAAATAATAGTGTTACTACTTATGGCACTGGTCTCACCGCGGCGGTGATAGCTGATAGCTGGGTGAGTATCGCCGGGTCTTTTTTATTTACATTATTTTTTGTTCATATTTATAGCTGATAGTTCTGTGGCCTATACCACAAAACTTTACAAGCGTACAATTCTACAAAATTGTATAAATTCCCATACAAAAAGTTGACAATTTTGTAGAATTGTACGCTTGTAAAGTTTTGTGGTATAGGGGGCAGATCTTTCGTAGCTCGCGGTGAGAGCAGTGCCTATAAAACACAACTCAAAAATATTTATATATTGATTTGAACTTTAACGATTATCACTCATATTTTAAAGACAAACAACGGGTCTTAATCGCGTAAACTTACGTTTAATTATAGCCTGACGTTTCGGGCAAGACGTTACACCTGTAGTCGCAGGCAGACTCAAAATATTTATCAACAAAATTTGAACTGTTCACAAAAAATTATGCAGATAATATATACATTTCGGCTTTGTCCAAAGGCTAAGGACCTATACTTATTCCAACATAGTACATACCACTTGACAAGATGTGCAATAACCACATGCGTGGGAAAGCTGCCATGTGCTCACCGAATGTCGGCCATTTTTCTTTTTACCGCCCGTCAGTATATAAACATATTTTTACGACCAAGTTACTTTTGTCATTATCTACAGGACTTAAATGGCTAAAAGCAATCTTCTGAGAGACATTTCTGTGGTTGTAGTGAAAAAGGGTCGGCTATTTTGAAAAACAGTATTTAACTATAACTATGCGCTTATACAAGGTGCCCGTGAGGAAGGGGAAAATTTTTAACAGAATATTCCCGAGGCTAAAAGAAGCAAAAAATGTGATTTGAGATTTTATGTCAAATCTGCAAAATAATACATTTTTGGGTATTTTTTTGGTATTTCGAACGCCTCACTACATAATAGTACATTGTGCATCAAGGGAGGTAAGTACGGAATTACTAACGAGAGTGTTAGAAGCCCGACGCCGTTAGGCGGAGGGCTTTTATGACTCGAGTTAGTATTCCGCTTACCGACCGTGATGCATACAATGTTTTTCATCACACTTGCCAACCAAAAAATAAGTTTTAAGACATAATATTATTAAATGACGTACTGACATTTCTATTACTCCCTAGGGAATTTCACTTTTCTATTACTCCCGCTACGCGCGCAAGCAATGGCGCGCTTAGACAGCAAGTGTGATGAAAAAATAAGTATTTAATAATAAAACTGTCGCAAAAAGTTTTTTTTGGCCATTTGATGTCTGTCAATGAAATGTGCCAAGACTAAGACAACACAGTAACAAAATCGTTACCTAAAATGCGTTTATCGTTGCATAACAGTCGAAAAAGGTTTTAAAAAACAATTACATTTTTCCTTCAAAATAAACGAAATCCGGCAAACTTCATACGACATTTTTAACTTCTTATTTGGTCAGTTATCCGCTGTTAAAAAATTTTCCTTTCCTCATGGGCTCATTGTATAAAAATTATACCCTTTTCTTTTGCTAGTTTCAACTTTTTATATACCTACATAATTGGAAGATCTAATAACGTAATCACAGAATTAGATTTGGATTGAAGAAACAAGTTCATTTATTTGTATGGCGGCTGAGCGTGTCAGATTTTGTACTGAAGTTGTTACTTGCCTATGATTTTAAATATGTCTCAGGCCCTTGAGTATTCATATTTTTTTGTGTTGTTGCAATTAATATTACTTAATGAAGCATTATTAATGTTTTTGTTCACTTCAACTTACAAAATTTGACGCCCGAAAGCTGCAAGCTCCGATTAAAGACGGACAACTCAGTGGATTTCACTGAGTTCATTTGACACGCTAAGTAGATACGTTTGCTTGATCTATGGTATATATGACATCTGTGAACGTATTCTAATTGTATTTTGTCGGCCTTATTAGCACTGTTTGTAATGCTGGAGGTCCCAGTTTCGAATTCAAGCGAGGACATCACTTTGTATTAATCACATCAATTTATTCAACAATCATGGTTGTTTTATTTTAAGTGTCTGTATCTGTCTATTATAAGTTAACATAAAACAAGTTTGAATTGTGCTTATTGAGGGTCTACAACTTCGCGCCAGTAGAAATCGAAAATAATGTAAATAAACCTAAAAACATTCATTATTTCACAATCACGTACTTTCAGAACACAATCTAGGTCTTCTCACCAACTTGAAACCTGAAATCATGTTTCAGACACATTGTTTGTTATTTTTATTAATATTAACGTAAAAATAAATCTACAAACGTGTTTCACTACATGTGTCAATGATAACCAGAGATCCGATTTTTGTGCGACATCTCATACTAAATGTCATCAAAATGATATAAGTCACTAAGAATGTCGCAAATCCATCCGATCTCTGATGATAACTAATGCTATTGACTGTCAGACATATTTATTTACATCTTTTTCGTTTTTATTAGCGCACGGTATGTAGATTCTTATAAGAGTTTTTATTTATTTACTTTTCATTTTACGTCCACCTATCTCGATTTATTAATTATTTTAAACAATGACATTGTTCATGTTCTCAAGCTATTAAATCCAATGAACACTTATTAAACAATTCTGTAATTTCTTGTTAACACCAATAACTATAATTGTCTTTTTAATTGCTTTTTGATTAAACAAATCGTAGGTACGTACCAAAAATGGCGTAATGTATGCACAATGAAAATGCATTTACATAATTTGCAAATGGGGCGAGAACAATAAAACCTCGTTTACAAATTTTACGATGCGGCGTTTAAAGCCAATATTCATAAACGTTTAAGCTTTTTGGAATTAAATTTATTTATTTTTAAATAATGTTCTCATACACTTGTTGTTAGTTGTAAGGTTGTAACTGTAGTAAGTGACATATTCTTTTTGGCTTGACATTTTGAACACACCTCGTGGTGACCGTAGTAAGAATATTGTGACCACCCCAACTCTTCCCGTGGGTGTCGTAAGAGTCGACTAAGGGATTGAAGTGACACTCTAAAATGTATATTGAAGATTTGTACATAAATATACGATTCGTCAGTAGAAAATAAAAAGTAAACAAACCTAATAACTTGCATTAGGTATTTCATAATCATGCACTTTTAGAACACAATCTTGGTTTTATCACCAATTTCAAACCTTAAAGCTTGAGTGCACATACACTTTTAGTATAAATTATTGATATTTATTAATATTTACATAAAAATATACCTCCGAAAAAATATTGTGGAAAGTCAGCCATATTTGCTTAAGTTTTTTGTTTTCTACTGACAAATGATAATATCTTCGGTTGACAACCAAAACTCACTAAGTAACAAATACCTACTTGAAATAGAGATCGTACCTAAGTTCTAATTCAATACTGACAGGTACTATACCTACATAAAAACCTTCCTCTTGAACTACTCTACCTATTTAAAAAAATCTCATCAAAATCCGTTGTGTAGTTTTAGAGATTTAAGCGTACAAAGGGACATAATGACAGAAAAAGTGACTTTATTTTACACTATGTAGTGATGATACATTACGCATACGGCCAGTCTGATGGTAAGCAGTTACCGTAGCCTATGGAAGCTTGCAACTTCAGGGGATTTACTTGAGTGTTGCCAATATTATAAATTGTGTGAAATATATGTGATTTTAACTTACAAAGCACGTTTTGAAAAGGTCAAATATAATTAAACGCACATCCTAATATTTAAGTAACCCAAACGAATCAAATATGAATTCCATTTTGTTTTACGTTCGCCGTAAATTAAATATCACACAAAAGAAAGTTTATACGCAGTATAATATTTTATTACGAATAAAAATGATCATTATGTACTTTTAGTAAAAATGGATAGCTTTCACGGCAATTAAATATGGATGAAATTAACGATTTACGTTTACTATTAACCTTTTTATAATAGTCACATTTTAATGTATTATTTATCGTTTTCTAATAAAATATAATATGTTATATACAGAGGTTCACGGTTATATTAATTTGTAAACCAAAGTAGGTACAGTCGAAGTTTACCTCAGACCACACAAGACCAATTTTGACCACACACTACGATCAGCCCATCTTAAGGCCGAGCGTTACCGAATGCGTATGCAGCACGTACGCGTGTTCTTAACGTGCGTTTTGTAGCGTATGTAAATGTCACATGATGGCAAACCGCTTGCGTGGCGTGCACGTGTGCTATACAGGGTGGGCCCTGTAACTAAAGCAAAAAATCAAATGGAAGACTCCTCTGACTGCCTCTAGTTATTCGCAAAAGGTCCCAGTGTTTTAAAGTTATCCATTAAGGAGAAACAGTATGTTAAAGTTACGACCTATGAGTGATGTATCTAGGTATCACAACATTGTACCTTATTAATGATTAAACATATTGGTAGTTCAGTGGACATAAAACTAAATGAGCTAAAAAGTTTTTTTGAACTCATGGTTTTTTAACTGGTTTACCAAAAAAAATTTTTTTTTTTGTTTTACACCGATTTAACTTTTTTGGTATAAGTCGACTGCAGTAAAAGTACATAAAAAAAAAGAAAAAAAAAATTTTTTTTTGAAATAAAATTTTTTTTTTCTTTTTTTTAGTGTACCGTTTCATTTTTTGCTTTAGTTACAGGGCCCACCCTGTATACTATGACACTTACATACGCTACAACTCGCAACTCGTTCTGTTTGTTCGTGTTGACATAGGACTCTGCTAGAACTTCATATACCTTTGCGTGTGGATGCATCTGGAGGTATTGGCCATAGTCGCCACGCTGGGCAATTGGGTTGTCGATCGCAGTAATGTGTCCACTATGATGACGCTGCTGTCCATTATCAATCTTCAATAAATAAATGATCAGTGACACTTCAACCCCTTAATTTTATTGATTCTTACGACACCCGCGGGAAGAGCTGTGCTGGGTGACTGGTGACAAATGTATTGTTACAATCGTCTCCACATGGTTTTTATACATTGTATATTGAATTGAATGAGTTATTTGAATAGATGTCTAAGCCTAAGTGAATAAAAATAGATAAATTATAAAAAAATTACTACTCAAAACTCATCAATCACTAAAAAAAAAATATTCGGTATTACGAGTAGTATTAATATTTTCAACATATTTCAACTTTTTTTTAATTTAGAGTATAAGATACATTAAAATTCGAATAAAAATATGTAAATATTAATAAAAATAAATATGAGAATATCTATGAAAAAGATGAATTTTAAAAGCTATACGAGTAGCAGTTTGTTAACAAGGGTAAAACCTACACAAAAAAGTTATTCCATGTTTTTGCTTCTGAGGACCGACTTTTTATTTCATTTTTACAAGCAAACCAAACATTACCTTTGTAAGCAAATGAACTGAAAAATATACACCAAATGCTAATTTATAAAATACAGTTATTTTTCCATGCGTAAAACAAACTTTCACAATTGAAAAACAAAACTCGAATGAATATTAACGTTCGTTACTTTCACCAGTTTCGGGAGTTACGTCAATAAAAAATGTCCTTTACGCCTTCCAATTAAGGGTGAATTTACTAGAAAAAATGAAATTTTCGTGTGTTCCCGCCATGCTAAATAAAATGTATCTAAACCAACAGGCGTGTACGTCGTTACAAGCAGTTTCAATACACAAATACGACAATAAATGTCGTAACTGCCAATGTTAAAGTTCGTTTTTATAAAGGCTAAAAATCTTTAGCTTGTACCTTATTGTGTAGGGTGGTAACTCCTGTTTGTTTTAGAACTAGTATACAGGGTGTATAACAAAAAGGTTTGATTCGACGCGACGGAAACAAAGGCTCGACAAACGCACGGACGGGCAGACAAAATAATTGCCTCTCACAAACATTTTGCCGCCTACATAGGGTTTGAGCCGGTGGGTCAATCTAAGAGAGACTGGCTACTAACTTTTTAGAATTTTATTTTTCATAAATTGAAATGAGTAGCAGGAATGTGTATCTCTATATTTGTTATATACCTAAATGACATTAAAAACATTAAAAGAAAAATAATTATCATCTAGAGGTATTTTAATCACAAACGACACTTGAAAAATTGAAAAAAGTAAGATAGAAAAATAAAACAGTATATTATACGTTTCTTTATGCGTAAAAGTAATCTCGGCGTAATCGAAAAAACATAATTTACTCTCTTTTTAAGGGTAAAATTATGTAGAGAAATTGATACTTTTTCGTAAGTGTGCGGGAATGAATTCCCATAGTACTTTTCCGCACGGCCAAGTTGGTACCGCCGAGATAGTATAGTCTTCCTCGCATAATGCATTTTAAAATGCTGAATGTTATACATGTTGAAATATAGACTTAATTCTAACTCGGTTGTAATGTTGTAAAACACTCACTTCGCTCAAGTTTTATAGTCACCGACACTCGTTCTGAAAAAAGCCTACTTTCCACACTTGTATCATATCCTATTCCTAATCCCATTTTAAAGGGCAATTTGACGCCATAATAATGTATACGTTAGGATGATGCCTTGAGCAAAGATAAATCATTGTTATCATTGTGTCTGGACCTTTTTTCTATAGTTCTATATCTGATCCATCCATTCTCCATCACCATAGCTCATTAGTCTTTTCCATTACTTTTCAATAGTCTCTATACGTACTCGTGCTGGGACGGGTTTACGGATATCTATTTTTGTGTCTGTGAAAGGGTTGCATCAAGTGTACAATACAGCAAAATAGGCATTTTCACTTTTTGGGTCACCCAATTAGCGTGAAGTTTAAAAACCTTAATTTCAGTCAACTTTGTAACGACAATTAAGCACGAAATTTCGGTTTTGGCGTTTATTTTACAAACTATAAGCCATATTATAATATAAAAACGCCGATCGAGTTTAAATTCGTAATGATATTGTACTTAACTGTCGTTACAAAGATGACTGCAATTAAGGTTTTATAATTTCATGCAAAACAGTACTGCGAACATCAAATTACAGACATCTGGTCAGTTGTTCAAGATAGAAAAAGGCGTCAAACAGGGAGACCCGCTATCTCCTAAACTTTTTACCAGTGCCCTAGAACAAATATTTCAACGCTTGGCGGTTTCATGGGAGCCCAAGGGAATAGCCGTCGGTGGAGGAAGATTAACCAATCTTCGTTTCGCCGACGACATTGTTATCTTTGCCCATTCAGCGGAGGAACTTGAGACAATGCTACAAGATCTTTGCTCGGCAAGCCTTCAGGTTGGCCTCAAAATGAACCGGTCTAAAACTCTGGTGATGACCAATGGCAAGAAACGCAAGATTGAGGTTGACGGGCAGAACATACACTATGTGGACGAGTATCCGTACTTAGGACAAATAGTATCTTTCAGCCAAAGACAGGATAAAGAAGTCGAAAGACGGATCCAAAACGCTTGGAAGAGCTATTGGTCTCTCAAAGGCCTAATGAAGGGAGACTTGCCTATATCCCTCAAACGGAAACTCGTCGACATGTATATACTGCCAGTTCTGACTTACGGAGCCTAAACCTGGTCACTTACCGAGTTACAAAAGGTCAAGCTGAAGGTCTGCCAAAGAGCCATGGAGCGCAGCATGCTTGGAGTGAAACGGATTGACCGGACCCGTAACACTACCCTGCGTTCCAAAACTCGCATTGTCGACGTAGGAGTAAAAACCGCCAGGCTGAAATGGGACTGGGCTGGTCACGTTCGCCGAATGCATCCACAGAGGTGGGCAAAAGTAGCTACGGAGTGGATACCGCAGCGGAAACGGCGAATTGGTCGGCCTAAGAAGAGATGGCGGGATGACCTGGATGCATTTTCCAACAACTGGCCAGAAATAGCCCTAAATCGGGAAGTTTGGAAAAGTAAGGGGGAGGCCTTTGCCCAGCAGTGGGACACAATAGAGGCTACTTAAAAAAAAAAAAAAAAAATTTCATGCTAATTAGTTAGGTGTCCATAAAAGTGAAAATTCCCAATTATACAAAGTAAATTACTATTTTTTAGTTACTATCCACTCACTTGCTTCATGTAGCTTTAGTTACAAATGCCATCACTCTTATTTAACATAGACATACAGTCTATCGCAAAAATCAAAGCATGTGAGTGGATTAGTCAAACCGCTGTCGCCTCTGAATTACGACACACGCTGGCTAGCGCGTGGGTTAAAGAGTGTTGCAACCAACCAGTCTGTGAGCTTTTCGAAAAACGACACATAATGAGGCTATACCGGGCCACATTAATTAGGTTTTGTGTAGGTTTGTGTGGTTTACTTTTAAAATTCGGTTTAGTGGTTTAGAGAAAAAGTTAGTAAAAAATAATAGACCATAATCTCCGAGCGTTTCAACCGCCGTGACTTCGATGACAACATTATTACCGTGGGTATCTTATACATTTTGGATATCTTGCTAGTTGTCAACTACGTCTACCAATATATCCAAAAGATCTTGCATTTCTCACGGGATTCGTGTGATAAGGCTGCCATCGAAGTCACGGCGGTTGAAACGCTCAGAAAAATGCCCAATAGGTAAGTATTGCGTGTACAAAAAATGTTGCATTGCAACGAGTTTGGAGCCTTGGATAATCAAATAAAACTATTGATATTCAATGGTTAATTATTATTACAATCCCGGCTAAAATTAAGGCTGTGCTGTGTGGTGACGGCAATAAGAATACATTTGTCACCACCCCAACTCTTATCGCGGGTGTCGTAAGAGCCGACTAAGGAATTCAAGTGTCACTGAGCATTCTACAAGATTGATGATATGCAGCAGCGTCATCATAGTGGACACATGACTGCGATCGCCAACCCGCTTGCCCAGCGTGGCGATTATGGGCAGTTTCCTCCTAATGCGTCTATACGCTTTGTTAATAGGAGAGACCTACGGCCAGTAGTGGACTGAGATAGGCTGATGATGAATATAACGCTAATTGGGTTTCCATAAAAGTAAAATAGCTCTTGTTTTTGATTATATGAAACAATAAATCGAACAACAATAGGTAAGTTATATCAAAATTATTTTCCTAACCTGATATATTATGATAGACTCTTATTCAGTATGCGAGAAAAACAAAATACGACACCTATGTCATAAATAATATCGAATCCAATATAAATATGTATCAAAGACAATGTAAAGGGTAAAAGGTCCTTTTTAGAAAAAGGTGAACAACCGTCGCAGATATAAATCAAAAGATATACTTAATTCTGACCTGTATTGAATACTTATATACTGGACCATGGCCAAGCGATTCTCATGCATTAAAGATGTTATTATGGACTTTTTATGAATCATGTAATAGATAAAGATAACCTACTTTTCGGTGAACTGGTTATCGATAAAATTATTCTTATTGACCGAGTAGATTTTTTTTTATAAGACACAAATGAGTGCAACTTTTGGTTCCAAGTGACTTTTTAATTGTGAGCGTTTTAGTAAAAATGCAGCCGTGTGGTGACTGTAGTAAGAATACATTTGTCACCACCCCAACTCCTCCTGCGGGTGTCGTAAGAGTCGACTAAGGGATTGAAGTGCCACTGACCATTATTTGATAAAAGATTGATGATGGGCAGCAGCGTCATCATAATGGACACATTACTGCGATCGCCAATCCGCTTGCCCAGCGTGGCGATTATGGGCATTTACCTCCTCATGCGTCTATACGCATAGTTAATAGGGGAGGCCTACGTCCAGCAGTGGACTAACATATAATGGTGGTGGTTATCGATAAAAAATTTCTTATGACCGAGGAGATTTTTTTTTATTAGCGACAAATGAGTGCAACTTTTGGTTCCAAGTGACTTTATAATTATGAACGTTTTAGTAATGTCCCACTTTTTAGAACTCCCATATCAAAATTGAAGATTTTTAGAATTATAACAAACGTGAGACCCCACATTTAAATATTTATCAAACGGGTTACTCATTTCGATAATTGCTCGACATGTTTCGATCCATTTAGAGGATCCTCATCATGGACCCGCTCTAGCAGAGCGCAAGCCCGCAGTACACGTCGGGCTTTGGTCGCGGGTACTCCATGATGACGATCCTCTAAATATCAACCACAGCACAGCGTCGGAGAAATAAGGCAAAGAGCCCTTCTTTTTAATAACATCCATGCAAAGATATGGTCTCATTAAAAAGAAATACATATAATTATGGCTATGTCTACTTTATTTCGTGGACAAGCCAACGTTTACGTTATGGTTGCCGATTTCTAAGAATGAACATTTGAGAGTTTAGAAATAAGCCTTATGTGTATGACGTTAAGACTGTCGGAAAAATGGTGAGTCTTACCCTAATATTTTTTTTTTTTTTTAGCTAATTTTATTTATTTATAAGCGACAAAAAGATACTTACTTACTTACTACGGTGGCTCGATGACCCGAAGAGGATCTTGGCCTCCGACACAAAAGAACGCCACTCGTCTCTGTTCTGCGCTACCTCACGCCAGTTGGGTACCCCGAGTGCAGTCAGGTCTTTGGTAGCTTCGTCAATCCAGCGGTATCTGGGACGGCCTACGGGACGTTTCCCGTTAGCTACGCCCATATACGCTCTCTTGACCGCACGATCTTCACCCATCCTCTCCAGGTGACCGAGCCATCGAAGTCTTATCGACTTGGTTTCGCCAATCACGTTCGGCATATTTAGTAGGTCAAGCGACAAAAAGATACAAAATTAAAACTATAATATTATCAAACTACACTATAAATAAATATATACTAAACTAAATCTAAATCTAAAAACGGCCCCCGCGGCATGGTACCAAAGATGCTGGCAGCATTACCCCGCTGGATCGCGAGGCTAATTTGTTGAGCGAGGTAGCTGCCAGCTCTTGGGTCACCTGTGGTATCTTTGAGTCTCTTTGAAAGTTGTTTAAAGAGACTCAAAGCACCAGAGCCCCACGGACCCAGGGTCTCGACGCCGAAAGGGATAAAATTATAGTCAGCGCCGAGACCACTGTATTTTCCTACCTTAGCACTTTCAGCCGCCTCTGCTGCTGCTGCTGCCCTTATGGATGTCCGAGGGAGATGTGACGGGGCTAGTGTGTCTACACATGTTGCATCCCACACTAGCACCCGTCCCATACTCCATGGAATCAGAGACATCCCATCCGGTCTCTTGCCGTCGGTCCTTGATATGCCGGTAGGCTCTAATAGAGCCGGAACATTGACCGACGCAAGAGCCCTACGGATGATGTCGTTAAGGGCAGCATGTCTTGAGAAGCGGCCCGCACTCCTTTGGCAGGAAAGTCCGTGGTGGCCCAGGCGGTCCACCTCGTGGCCGCAGGGGCAACGATGCGGGGCGCAGACCGGGACCCCGAGACGGAGACAAACTGAAAAACGGAGGGTATTGGGGTCTAAAAAGGTTCCAGTATTTGGGGAGGGATGTGCATGGAGCCAGAACCCGGCTTCTTTTGTGCTGCCGGCTAATATTCTGGCTCGTTCATTAGTGCACGACTGTGAAAGTAGGGAATCTAGAACTAATTTACACGAAATGTCGTCCCAACTCCTTTGAGATTTTGGATGTTCGGGGAAATTTTGATTGGGGCAAGCAATAGATCAGGCATTTTTTGCATCGGCCAAGCCCGAGGTCTCATAGTTTGTGTGTAGGATTTTTCCTATGAGACTTAACGAGCTATGAACCGATGACAAAAAAGCCGGTAAAGCGACACTAGAAATTTTGCGGATCCCTAATCCACCGTACCGAATGGGAAGGGATCCTTGGGTCCAGGACTGCTCACTAAGTTTAATATTGAGTATAGATTCCAAATTGTTTTTGATTAGGTCATCTATCGGTGACAAGAGAGTTTGATTTTTCCATAGTGGGCAACAGCGAAGGACATACGTTAATTTAGGAACAAACAGGCAGAATCTAATAATACTAAGAGCATAATGCGGACTAATTTCGAGTAAACGGTGGGAATGGTTGTGAAATTTCGAAACAGAATTTTGAATGTAATTTTGAAAACTTTCCTCGTAGATGGGGGATCCTAGGAGGCAAAGGTTAGTTTTATCTATAATTTTAATATTAGGTGCAAGTTGACGGAATTTTTGAGCCGAATTATTAATATTGTTGCAAGAATTTGGAATGAACAGTTCGCATTTGTCGAAATTGAGTTCCAGGCCAATAGCTTTAAATTTGTCAATAATTTGGGATAGATCAGAAAGTACAGAATCTACGTCGCCTCCTAAGGTCCCATCATCCAAATACCAAACGTTGAATTTAGATGCTAAATTTCGAATGATCGGATTTATTGCCAAACTGAAGATTGCTGGCCCCAGGGGATCTCCTTGTTGGCAGCCTACTTCAGATGACAGCTCGTTTGACCGGTACATCAACTTGGTAGGATCTGCATAGCAGTGTAACAGGTAGTTGTATATTTCAGGGATGTTAGATTTGATTTCTGCCAACAAGGTATCTCGGTTCAAAGAATTAAAAGCATTTCTCATGTCAATTTTGAGCAACACTTCGCACTGGCCATCGCTGAGGTAGGTTCGGAGGGCATGCACGGCGGCCTCGCAGCCGCCTTGAACGCCAAAGCCCAATTGAATGGGTTCGAACATTTTTTGTAATTTTGGTAGTATATACCGTACTGCAATTTTGGAGGCTAGGCGGCGAAGTGTTGCACCAACAGCAATAGGCCTCACCCCTCCGTCCTTTTTGGTAAGCGCAATAAGATTTGCACCGTACAGGATAGGTACAATATCCGGGTGGATATTGCCGGCGTACATAAAGTTTATTAGTTTGGTGAGACAGGTTATTAATTGCTCACCTGAGACTCCAACGGACGGGGCAGTCAAGTCTTTTAAGTGTTGAGGGGCGAGGCCATCCAGGCCTGCAGCGGATCCTCTAAATGGATCAAAACATGTCGAACAATTATCGACTTCAATTACGTGAGTAACGTTTGATGAATATTTAAAATTAAAGATTATTAAGGAAATATTTTTATTTTCAGAAACACACATTGTACAACATATTTGCAGTGACTCTAACACTAGACTGAGTCTGTTCTTCCGAGCCTTTTTATAAAACTTAGCTGGAAACTAAAGGATTACGGGTCATATTCGATTTTTTATGAATTATGTCGTAAAAAATGTACAATGTGTGGGCGCAACGAAATTAATTATGACCACTTTCATGTTTTCATCAAATCCATTTCAGCATTTATAATTCCCAAAAAACACCCTCTAATTTTTCCACTCAGCTAACAATTTCAACGCCAATCAAATCAGGCTACGTACACAGAAAAAATGATAACGGTAAAATCCCGTTTATTTATTTAGCCGAACAAAATTTTACGATGCCAGAGGGATCCTACATGTCGTGTTTTACAACTATAACCGAGAGTATAATACTTTTTATCTACGAAATTAATATGTCGTTTCGTTTTTATGGGCAACAAAACGAAAATTGTAAACGGTTTTTTTAGGGGGCCTCTAGGGGTCTGTTGCAATTATACGTGGTTACTTCTGAAGTAAATTACTATAAAAAGCGCCTTCGCTTTACTAAAATACATTATTACACAAGTGTAAACATTTTCTTTCTAAAGTCAATATTTTCGGAGATAATCGCTCCAAAAGAAAAAAAATGGTGTCCTCCCTCTAACTTTTGATCCGTACGTCCAAAAAATATAAAAAAAATCATGAAGTGGGCTCATAGAATACTTTAAAATAAAACTATTTCGAACATAATCGGTCTCGCCGGTTTTGAATAACTCTGGAACCCTACACTGAGCAATCTGAGCATGGTCCGACGTGATCTTGGCCGGTTTTATTTCTACTGTAGCAAGGAATAGATTGTTATTTTCAGAAATAAGCAAATAATACTGGACAAAATCGTTTAACAAGATTCCTATCATATGAAGTTTCATAATTTGTTAGGCAATTATAATTTCGTCATGTTTCGTAGAAAAAAGCGAAATTATAATTAATTATGATTAAAAAGATTAAATTAAGACGAGCTACGAGATAGTCCCGATTTACAAATCCCAGAAATTTCATACGATTTTGTTCTTAATTTTTTTTATATGTTATATAATTAATGCTTTTTGAATTCCTACACAAGGAAAAATAATTAATTCTTCCCCGTAGCTGTTTATATTATGTTTCTTAGATTTATTAGCTTAGGCTCCATCAATTCATCAAGCTTTCAAAGTAACGGTAAATACCTATTTACTTAAGTTTAGGTACTGTTTTTTCCCATTAAAATTAAAATTTTATTAAGTACTTTAGCTGATTGATGAACGTATTTTTCTTTGGAAGAATTATATATTAGGATAAAAATATTGTGTGTAGGTACATTTTACTAAATTAAGTTTTAAACTGCTTACAAAGAATATTTAAAAATGGACAGTAGAATTAATGGAGTAGTAATATAATGTGGGTATGTTTATTTATTTCAAAGTTTTAAATAATCAAAACCAAATGTATTATTTTACACGAAACGATTAAATAAATAAATATACATTTGACATTTTTAACTGAAAACATCGTGCCTCAATAGAAAAACTAAAATGAGAAAAATATTGTCAATATGGTAAACATTGTGGATATAAAAAATATTATTAAAACGTTTACCATCAATCAAAATCCAAATAAAAGTGCATGAAAATAAATCCTACGTTTATTACCCGACGCATAAAGAGAGAAATAAAAGTTTATTTTATTAAGTCCAAATATTAACAAAATCTTTCCTTTTGATTTGTGCCCGGGGGAGAACTGCCGTAACTCAAATTGAGACGTTTATGGGCATAATTTATGAGCGTTATTTGATTTAAAAATAATAGTGACGTAATTTCTGATTTCGTTTTCGTATAATCCCATTTAAAGGGCAATTTGACGCCATAATAATATATACGTTTGGATCGTATTAGAGTATTAAATTTCTAATTGAAATTATTACAATTCGTTTTCAGTAGTATTTAACTTTTAATTTTTTTTTGGTTAGTTAAACAAACATTATGTATAAATTTTATAGGTATTGGAACCTAAGGTCTTTCTGGGACCATGTCAGCTTGAAAAAGTAATAAGAAATTTGTTAAAGTCTGATTCCTATCGACAGTTTATTAAAGTTTTGTGACTTACAATTTGTTAGTCTCATCATCATCATCATCTAATCTCAGTCCACTGCGGGACGTAGGCCTCTCCTATTCCTATTAACTATACGTATAGTCGCATTAGGAGGTTAATGCCAATAATCGCCACGCGGAGCCAGCGGATCGGCGATCGCAGTAATGTGTTCACTATGATGAAGCTGCGGTTCATCATTAATCTTTTATCAAAGAATTAATAGTCAGTGACATTTCAATTCCTTACCTCAGTCGACTCTTATGACATCCGCGGGAAGAGTTGAGTTGGTGACAAATGTATGCTTACTGCCGTCACCATACGACCTGGTCACCACACGGATTAGTTTGTCCATATTTTTCACATTATTATGATAGTTGAATTTACGTCTATAGCAATAAATTACCACTTATCTCCGTGTGAAAATTCTCACAAATTTGTTCATTATTGTGATATACCGCAAGTTTTATAATATCGCAGACTATAACTTTCTAGCCACAAATTGCCAAAATGAGCGCTTACATCATCCAAATCACACGGCACACAGTGGTTTTGCCATGTGTTCTTAAAAAAAATATTGTGTGGGTGACAGGTGACATGCTTTTGCTGTTTTTACCGTAACGGTGAAGCTTGTGACAACAACCCGTCTGCCTACGGATATAACGTCACGCTTGAAACGTCAGAATAAATAATACCTTTTAGCGTGTGCTCAGTTTGTATTCTGATTTTGTGATTAAATTAGGTATGTCACATAGTGTGACATGAGAAATTGTGTAAAGAACGTTTTTAAGTGTTCATAAATAATAGGTAGTAAAGAACAACCAAGTTATAAAAAGTATCCTAGGCCACCGAATTTCACTCGCGAACTGGAAAACTTAAGTTTTCCCAAATACAGCACCGATTACGATTATAAATTGGAAACTTCAGATCGATTGCCATTGTAAAATAAACCTGCCTAAAATAAAATAATGTATTTTATTATTAATGGATCCATCACGTTTTTTTTTTGTGATTCTGTCACGTCACCCTGTAGTCAAAAGTGGCATAGTTTGGTGGAAGGGAATATGATGCACGCTTTACTAAAGTGATCGTAGTTGTTAATTTCTAAGAATGAACTTTTGACAGTTATATAGATTAATACTTATTAATAATTATGAAGGCAAGACACATTTTTCCACCAGTATTCGAGGATTGCCTAGTGAAACCCGATAAGTCGAGAATGAAATGATAACCTCACGTAAGTGTCATATAGTTCGTATTTCGAAAACCGACTTTCTCGACTTATCGGGTTTCACCAGGTAACCCTCGATATGTAAAAGTTGTATAAGTTTTCTAAATGTAACTTTTTTCTTTACAGATGCAGACAGCTTAAAACGCCATTGCAGTGATGTGTGAGTGACTATGTGCTAGTCGTTTGACAGTTTGACATTGACAGTGACACAGTGGGACTATGTGCAGTGTAGTTAGTGGGACTCAAAATGTGTGCGACTACGAATTTGGTAGCTGTTTTGTGTGGTAAGTTTTTTTTCTACTTCATAATCTGTCAAACGGGTCAAAATTCTTTTCGTTGTCTTGTTTCATACCACTTTGTCACGCTTTTAGTTTCTGTTTCGACTCGGTATACAAAAAAAACCGGTGCACTTGTGTTTTTTTTTCACGCTAGATTTTAATTCATACATCAGAAATTTAAAACAAAATATCACCTCATACGAAAATCACTAGTGCGTCACGTTTTTTAGGGACACATAATAAGACAACGAAAAGAATTCTGACTCAAAAGCCTTGATTGCTAGGCGGATAGGTAGGAGTTTAAAAAAAAAACCGAAAACCTGAATCTTCCAGGTGTGGGCACGCCGTTTTTAACTTCTAAACAAAAATAGAGGCCAAATCTCGAGAACATCTTAACCGAACATTTTAAGACAACATGCCAAATGAAATAAAAATTCAGGTTCTATAAAAGTTCTTCACTTAACAATGCAGTTGGCAAGGCTACAGATTTTTAACTTATAATATAGAAACACCCTGTGCAATGAAAAAAATAGCTGTTTACGAACTTCTTTACGTACAGTCAAAGATAAAATAAGATGTACACAAAAATGTTCAAAAATATGACCCAAAGCACTCTAATTTTGTGTAATAAGAACGTCGTAACATATTAATGAGCGGATTCTTTCGATACTTATTTTTGCACTTGACTGTAGGTATTATCGAATCGCAATTAGAATGGGATTCGAAAGTACTGTTGACACAACAGTGTATAAGTAAAATCTAGGATATACTCATATTTATATTCATATATTTATACTTTAAGTGCAAAGACTTACAAACAATAGATTAATTAATCACTCACTACATCTGTGAACAACTCTTTTCTTGGTAAATATTGTGTCATTTCTTGTGTTCACAGTACTCTCAAATCCCTTTCTGATTCCGGTTTGATAATACATAAAATGTCAATATCATCATCGGCCTATCTCAATTCACTGCTGGACCTAGGAATCTCCCATTAACTATGCGCATAGACGCATTAGGTGGTAAATGCCCATAATCGTCACGTTGGGCAAGCGGATTGGCGATCGCAGTAATGTGTCTACTATGATGATGCTGCTGCCCATAATCAATCTTCTATCAAAGAATGGTCAGTGACACTTCAATCCTTTAGTCGACTCTTACGACACCCCCAGGAGGAGTTGGGGTTGTGACAAATGTAGTCTTACTGCCGCCACCAGACAGCTAATATATCAATATGCTTGATATTACTTAATTGGAACTTATATTTAAATCACATTCATTTGAATCGAGCAGACTATAAACTTGATATCCACATAATTATTTGTTTCGAACAAAGCAAATAAATCTATTCATTCCAGTGTTAATAATTATAATTAAAACAGAATTTTATATTGTGCATGTGAGTGAATTAAAGTTTAATTTTCAGCTCGACTGGTTTAAAATGTATTCAAATTACAAATTCAGCAAATGTTCACTTTGGCATCTGCAAACGAATTAAAAAATACCTTTTCATCGAAAAATTTTTCGAAACGAAAAAAATGTAGAAAAAAATGGACTTACGTTATTAAAGTGGTGTAACGGACAATAAAACAGCAATTTTATTCTCCGGAGGGCCATTCCAAAAACGTCGGGTGTTTCTCTAGAAAGAAGTAAGACCGCATTAAAATTGTATACAAATTGCGTTTACATTAGTAATTACTTCGCCATCTTGCCGTGCTTTTTGCTCATTCATCCAAGAAATTAATTTAAAAAGCACTATGTATTAAAGTTGTACGAAAGTTTAATAAAAGATTAATTTATCAATGAAAGCAATCGAGTTAAGTGGTCGCCATATTTTCTTTTGTTCATGTCAATACCTGATTGTTATTTCTGCGCGGAAAAACCATTTTAACGTGACCTATGAATCCATAAGTATTATTTGTAATCTGAGCTCATTCTTCTACTGGGTTTTTTCATAGCGGATGTTAGAGCGAATAAAGAACAGCAAAGTATTTGGTTAAAATATTTATGATTGATTGAATAAATAAACTAAATAAACATAAAATTAAATGAAAATCTTTTTCTTTCTTTCTAAAATTCATGTTTTAATTATTTTACCTTTAATTCTTTGGTAACTGCAAAATTGATGACATTTAATATGATTGAAAATATGAACTTTAAAAATCAGTCGAGAGTTCGACATACATATTTTTTTAAATCATTCATTTTATAACATTATACTAGGTTTCTCAAAAACTAAATCGATGTATTATAATCACAGATCGGATGGATTTGCGACATTCTTAGTGACTTACGTCATTTTGATGACATTTAGTATGAGATGTCGCACAAAAATCCGATCTCTGATTATAATTCATCAATAAATCTAGATTTAACTGAATACTGTTTCAGTATATATTATAAGTTCTCTTTGAGCAATTCCAGCGTTATACCATTAGTGGAAACTGTTTTGGTCAATGCATAAGTCCTTTAATTTCATAATACTGTATTAACGTACTCTGTTTGCTTACTTATAAATAAAATAAAATTAAAAAATAATAATTTAAAAGTCATCATTTGTATTCCTATAAATCATATTTGTAACGACTCTACTGCTCCCTGTTCAATCCAATGGCACCAAAATCCTAACCCTAGTTAAAACACAGAAACACCCAGTTGTATAATAAAAAGCTCTAGTTTATTAACCTAGGGGTGGTAGACCTGTTTTGAATATTCATTTTCAAATTAATTTTCTCGTGTATGCTTCTTATAGTGGCGGCAATTCGACGCATGAATGAACTAGCATAATTATACACTGAAACGTGTGTGTAATGATAAAATCTCGTTCAAAGAGTTTTATAAATAAATCCAGTAATGGTAAAATGAAAATAAATGTAATTTAGACGATGTGGGCAATCTGAATAAATTACGGTCAAGTCTAAAAATAAAACAAACTAATCTTGTGCTCTGGTACCTAATAAAAATATATTATACAAATTCTACAAACCTGTTATTGAATTTGGCTGATATTTTTTTGATGTTGAATTACATAAACTTTTGTACTACCTACAGAAATTGTTTCATCATCATCATCAAAATTTAAGAGCTTTGCTCTTGTCGGTGGAGTAACCGCCATTCCTCTCTCTCCATTGCCAGTTTCTTGAGGTCCCTATACGACTCGACAGCGACTTTCTCCTTCACTTGATTTAAATAACTTAGTCTAGGTCTTCCTCTTCCTCTCTTGCCCTCAATTTTTACCTCTAGTATGTTTATGAAGAATCTGTCGTGTCGTAACAGGTGGCCCATCATCATGCCTCTTCTATTCGCTATTGTCTTTAGCAAACACCTTTTCTCTCCTACCATGCTCAAAATCAAGAAATTGTTTATTTAAAATAAAATAAATCTACTTTTTCCAATGATACCGGATGGTCAAATGGTTTCCGTATTGATGAACTTTGTACGTTTCTTTGGTGTATGAGATCTTAATTTAGAATGCACAATAGTATATTACGACACTAGTGCGAAAAACAGGAAATTTGAAACGAGTGGCGATGTTTTAAAACACGACGGAAGGAAGTGTTTAAAACAGTTTTAAATCGACACGAGTTACGATTTTCCTTTTTGCACGTGTCTCGTACGACAATTTTTAGTACAGATGGCCCTCCAAAGTTTTGGACCTGACGTCAAATGAGTCACTTGTCGCACTAGAGCCTAAAAAAGGTACCGTCTGTACTAAAAATATTATTTCAGATTCCATTTTGTCGTTACAATGATTATATTTTTGCACATCATACCATTATCATCATATTCAGCCGTTATTCGCCCACTGCTGAGCATAGGCCTCTCTCCTTGTACGCCACTGGTCCCGGTCCTGAGCTAACCTTATCCAAGAGTGATCCGTATTCCTCCGAATATCGTCCATTTTTGCACAATCGTTCTAAATTTTTCTCTTTGCATAAAATCCTTGTCTATGAAAAAGAGAATAAATAGCTTTAATAAAGATATGTCTTTTTGCATTCGAGGTCTAAAATCCCAGCTTTGTCATCCGTGGGGTCAAGACAAATGTAACGGCACGTCGTTTATTAAATCCCTCTAATCCGACGCTCTATGAAAGAAAGAATACCAAGTGAGATACGCGTGAAGAATAAATTGTTTGTTTTTACTATGTTAGTAATTTATACATGTACTAACGACCGACCTGGCTTCGCTTGGTTGTTTTAAACATATTATTATGAAACTTCATTTTGAACCACTCAATCTATTTTTTAATAGAAAACCCGCTTCAAAGTCCAGTGCAAAATTTTACGAAATCGACTGGGTCTTGTACTATGTAATGAAGAATGAATCTCGGTAACGAATTTAACCGCAAAACTATTTTATGACCAAACTTTAACGTATAGTTACGATTAAATTCGTTACCGAACTGTTCGGCTGAAGAAACGTCAGTTGACCGTTCATTTACCTACGAGATGGGCAAGGGATATGATAACAACGATAGATCCAAATACTTAATGTGTGATAAATAAGCCAATTTTTCAATTTTATTTGATTAAAAACGAGTTTGCATAAGAAAAATGTTATGCCTACAAAACTCATGCTCTGTTTTTGTATCAAGTCAAGCCACGTATAATAACCGTACATGATTTGGCTTATTTCTGTAAAAGCACAATAAGAAGGCCTACGGAAGAAATCTGGTCGTGCATACCTAATCAGTCGCAGCGTCATTATAAAGAAAATCTCTACAATACACGAGCGAATGAATATTATTATACATAAAAAAACATTGTCTTGTCTGATTATCGCACGCTATACGGCCACATTCAAAATCGATTTTTATGGAAGATACCTATGGTTATTTTTACCCCAGAATTATACACGGTGGAATTTAATCGGTGAACAGGAATCCATTTTTCTAATTCAGTAATCGATGGCGGTCACGTTTATGTAGTACTTAAGTGGAACCAAGATTTTTTTAGCATAATTTTTTTTTATGTTGAAATTATAATTTATTGTCACCCTACTAATGGTTTAGTCTGAAAAGTCTAATACCTCTTTTCAAACTATCAGCCATAGAAACTTAAAACATAAATGAGCAATAACCACTCATTAATTTTTGCGATAGACTCTATTCCTATGTAAAATAAGAGCGATGCATGGCTTATAGTTTGAAAAGAGGTATTAAACTTTTCAGACTAAACCATTAGTAGGGTGACAATAAGTTTTAATTAAAGTTTAATTTCAACATAAAAAATTGTTATGCTAAAAAAAAAACTTGGTTCCACTTAAGTACTACATAAACGTGACCGCCATCGATTACTGAATTAGAAAAATGGGTTCCTGTTCACCGATTAAATTCCACCGTGTATATTGATGTGAAGCCTACATTTTTTATTGAGTTAGTTTAGTTTCCGTAATTTAAATTGTGGGTTTATCTTTCGAGCCTTTAGGCAAGTTTGAACATAAAATATTCTGTACTCATTTATTATTAATTAATAAGGTGTTTAATGTAAAATTAATGAATGTTTAATTATAGCCATAGTTTGACAAGTATAGAAATAACTGCAGTAAGTACCATACGCTACATGTGAATACAGTCAATTTACTTAGAGCAAATTGCAATAAAGGTTATAAGTATATTGTGTTAAATAGTCGTGTTGTCGGTGGTACGATTTTATATTCAAAATTAATAAACAATACTGCAATAAACTAATATAAAATGTTTCGGAAAGCTGAATAGCTGGCACGCGACAATTTAGGTGCTTATAATAATGCGTCGTTTTTTTTAAATGACATGCTATTAAATCCGAAAGCCTAGATACTCTTCCTTGACACCATCAACATAAATCCAAGTTTAATGTCTACATTCAAACAAAGAACGATTAAAGTACGAGTGTGAAGTAATTTCAAGTGACACATGGCCCCAAATTTAACTCAGAATCAAGTTTATACCCTTCCTTATTCACAAAACGTGTGTTTGTAAGGATTTCCAGTGTAAATTGAACTCAGAGGGCAAATAAATTAGGGTTGAGAGGAATACGTGTCGCTTTGGGACCTCGGGGTCTACGTATTTGTCAGGGTCGCCAAGTTGTTAGGTGTTTCGAATTACGCAGTAGGGTGTTAATCTTCGTCAGAGTTTTCTGTAAGTTTAGTGAAGTATCTTAGACGTAGTTTTGTTTAGCTTGTTGTTTAATTGCAGATTTTAATTAAAATATAAATTAATTTCAAGAGAGATGTTTTAGGAAGTTGCTACTGATTGAAATATTGTTCTCGTGAGACATAATTTATCTTTTTTATTACCACTGAGGGCTTTCATCACAAGTATTATTAAATATATCTGTCCGATTATTGTTACTATTATTTTACTCGTATGTGTAGAGAAAAGTATAGTGAAATTTTTATCAAGCGGATATTATTTATCCAAAGATTGTAAAACAGGTTATAAGTTCTTTATATAAAAATGCAAAAATGAAACCTTAAAAAATAAATTCGATACAATATAATAAAGTATTTTACACCTTGATTCCTATAAAACATCTAATTATTTCCTAATTTGTTTATTATTTTTTGTTAACATATTTAACCTTAATCTCAAATTAAAGTAAGTAAAAAAAAAAAAACCTTATACGGAGCAGTTACTCCAAAAATACCTACTCGGCAACGTCAAAACTAACATTTTAATTTATATGGTTTTATTTTTTTGTTACTTCCCTTATTTTATGAATAAATTCTATACTCAAACTAAAAAATAACTCACCTATAAAAAGAACGTTTTTATTTTATGTAATTTTATTAAACAATAAAATACGCAATTGTATGAAATCAAAGTAAACAACACATACACAAACGCAAAGTACTAAAACTCAATAAAAAACTAATCTCAAATGTGCACAACCCTCATGTATAAATTAAAGTTAAACAAACAGAACTCAAGTGTCAGTACAGTTTATATTGTTTTATTTGAATCGCCATTTCTAAGTGTTGGCAGCTGCTAAAACCGTGGATAGGGACTCCAGAGAGTCCGGGGGAATGTGCATATGTTTTTGTTTTGTTTACTGTTAGCAATGAATTTTGCTTCCGTAAGGGAAAAATTGAGGGCAAGAGAGGAAGAGGAAGACCTAGATTAACTTATTTAAACCAAGTGAAGGAGAAAGTCGCTGTCGAATTTTGATGATGATGAGACAAGCACATATATAACAGTATTTCACTATTTTCACTACATACACAAAATGTACATTTGTTGTATTTACAATTTTCATGTGCGTTCTAGATTTTTTTTTACATTTTTGTTTTTATATTTTTTATGGACTCATCGGAAGATCAGCGCTGGTTTTCAGGGCAACAAAATATGGTTTTCATCACACTTGCTGTCTAAGCGCGCCATTGCTTGCGCGCGTAGCGGGAGTAATAGAAAAGTGATACTCCCTAGGGAGTAATAGAATTGTCAGGACGTCATATAATAATATAATATTTTAAAACTTATTTTTTTGTCGGCAAGTGTGATGAAAAACATTATATGCATCACGGTAGGTAAGCGGCATACTAAACTAACTCGAGTCATAAAAGCCCTCCTCCTGACGGCGTCGGGCTTCTAACACTCCCGTTAGTAATTCCGTACTTACCTCCCTTGATGCAAAATGTACTATTTCATCACACTTGCTGTCTAAGCGCGCCATTGCTTGCGCGCGTAGCGGGAGTAATAGAAAAGTGAAATTCCCTAGGGAGTAATAGAAATGTCAGTACGTCATTTAATAATATTATGTCTTAAAACTTATTTTTTTGTTGGCAGTATGATGAAAAACATTGTATGCATCACGGTCGGTAAGCGGAATACTAACTTGAGTCATAAAAGCCCTCCGCCTAATGGCGTCGGGCTTCTAACACTCTCGTTAGTAATTCCGTACTTACCTCCCTTGATGCACAATGTACTATTCTATAACTGTTTGTTATGTAATAATTATTTTATTCGCAACCTATTAAAATACAATTTTAAGTAATTCCAATCACATCCCCAGTGGCCCTTACGACAAGCCTTTGATGTTGTAAATCAATTTCAAAAATCTGAAGCCAATTCATCCACAAACAAATTACTGATATTGGGGTTCTATCTAAGACAGAAATTAATTCAGAATTTTGGACGTAAAACGCTTTTCTATAACCTTGAAGTAACCCACAATTTTGGTAGGAGTGTCGCATGGTGAAGACAGTTTAAATACATTTGTCACCATGCCAAATCTTCGTCTAAGAGTCGACTAAGGAATGGAAGTGACGTTGACCATTCATTTATTGAAGATTGATGAAGGGCAGCAGCTTCATAGTGGACAAACTACTGCAATTGCCAACTACCAATTGAGAGGCAATAAGAAAAGGCTTTTGCACAGCAACATAGTACAGTACCAGCCAATATTATATCACATTCGTGACTTTTTGTATGAGAGTGTATAGAGTAAGCGACACATGGTACTATGCACAGATTAATGATGAATATTGCAATTCAATGTTGTGAATTACAATAGGAGATACAGCATATTGCTAAAAAAGCTTTTTTAGAAAAATGAATTTTACTACGTAATCCATGCCTAACACAAAAAATCTTGATGAAAAAATCACTACATGATGCCAAGTTTTGTCATCGCTAGCACAAAGACCTATGCCTAGACTATCTATAGCCGTAAGGTGGAAAGTGTGGAAACCACTTTCAAGTATCAAACAAGTCCTTCTGAAAAAAACCTGAATGTGATATATTATTGGCCGGTACTGTGTCGCATCTAAATATTTTATACCGACAATTTCGCTACAAAATCATTAATTTCACAACCTACTGAAATCCCTGGTAAAATACCCAATTTTAATTACATCCTTAATTGGTATCCCAACCTCGATCACATTTGTCCCTTGTCTCTATTAAAAACTTTCTGCATTAAAAAGGGACACTGGCATATCTGCAGATATTACTTTACCATTTTCGGTTGATAATGAAAAAATATATTATGGAAAGTTAGCTCCGTAGCCTAGTTGGTAGTCCCTGCCTACGAAACTGGTGGTTCCGGATTCGAGTCCCGGCGAGGGTGTTATTTGTGTTTTTATTTATCACAAATATTTGTTCCTTGGTCATGGCTGTCTATGTATTTAAGTATCTATATGAGTCTATCTATTATATATATCGTCGCTTGGTACCTACTAGGGCTCTCGGTCGTGTCCGGGTTTCGTGTACCCGTTTCCGTGTACCCGTTTCTTTGCTACCGGGAAACGGGTATCTTACCCGTTGGAAACGTTTAATTAGGAACCGTGTAATTAAGACACGGATACCCGAGTACCTGTGTCTGATCCGCCCTCAATGTGTAGTGGCAGTGGCAATCTAAAATATAGGTACGATTTTATATTTGAACAAAGTATTGAACCGCATTTAACCTACAACAAAGAAAATTTCTAGCTGCGTAATTCGTAAAAAACTGCGAATTTTTCGGTAGGTATTTTTTTGTTTCAGACTTTTTACTAATAAAAACATAGGTTTTTCGAATATTCAATTGTAATGGATCCGCAAGACTCAAGCTTGGAAAAGTTTCTAAGTAGATCCGCGGACCCGCGCTTGGAAACGTTTCTAAGTTGGAAACGTTTCTTGGCGTTTCGTGTCGTTCGGGTTCTTAGTACCGCCGGTGCTAAGGATTCGTGTACACGTGTCTGCGGGTAACACGGATACCGGGAGCCCTAGTACCTACATCACAAACTTTAATTAAGCTTACCGTGGGAACAAGTTGATTTGTGTAAGATGTCCCAAAATATGTATTTATTTAGTATTATTTTTATAACTGACACTTATTCGTTAAAATATGTTTAACTACGTTCTTATGCGGAAGTTGTTGTGGGTTCCAAAACTAAAGGCAGATTTTTATTTTTATTTTCGAATGGCGAGACTTGATATTTTTTGATTTTTTTACTAATTGATAGTGTAATGCAAATAGCAAACAATATCATAACTTAGACATAAATTATACTTTGTCTCTTTATTTTATGAGTAATAATATTTCTATAATCTGTTCTAGTGTCTAAAGACTTTAAAATGTTTACACTTAAATCTCTTTGGCAATGATAAATCCATTATTAACAAAGGCATTCTGGTCTCTGTCAAGAATTTAATAGAAATGTTTAATAACTAAAAAACATCTAATTTGGCGAAAAGCTTTATAATGTAAAGCGGGTGTAAAGACCTTTTGACTTTTGAATACGTGATATCAATGTCATCGTGAATTCTTATCGAAGTTAGTAAACTAACTTAGACATACGTCAATTTAGACTGAAAATTAGAACGCAATTTGGATAACAAATACCTGAGTTTCAAACTTTGTCATCGCTTTTAAGAAATTCGAGTAATTTTTTTTCTATTTTTTGTTTGATTTGATATTTATCGTTACATTGCAAATCCATCGAGGTTATAATCTATAATGTCATTTACGGCAAAAAGGCAATAACGCCGATAACAGCACCTCCACAAAACGGCACATACGCCATATTGACAAATGTCCGATACATCTTTTCGCCGCGATGTATCGCATGTCAAACGCAGCACTCGATCATAGAGTTACAGATTCCAGGGCACTATTTATCATGCCTTTACCCTAATTCCTGTATTAATGTTGCTCTTGCGAAAATACGATGACGGATCTATGCGTTACTACGAACTTACGAATGGAAAAAGTCGGATTCCATAAGTTTTTGTGTTATAGTGACTCTTTGGATAATCTATTTGTTTATAGAGGCTGAAGTACATATTAACGTCTAAAAATTTACATAATATTTTCTTTTAAAATAAAACTATGAGAAACGGATAAACTCGCGTATATTAATTAAATAATTATAACTTCATTCACGACGTTTGGAACACTTTACAGTACTTTTTGGGTAGTTCTGTAAAGTGTTCAAAACGTCGGGATGAAGTTAAATGTAATTAATTTATGCGAGTTTATCCATTTTTCATAGTTTTATTTCCTGTCCATAAATTAAATTTTACCCTTTATATTGTTATTAATTTGAAAACTTGTCTCCTGCACGCAACTGTATTAAACTAAAACACACTGGCACAAATAGTTGCACAGTACATTTCGCCTTTGTTAGATAAAATATTATTTAAATAATGTTTCAATACCAAAATATAATTTATTGTTTGGATACCTCGGTTGCTTAGTTGGTCCAGGGGCCTTCAAAACTGCAAGTTCCCAGTTCAAATATTGTGCGGGCATTTTTAGTGCTTCACACCTATTTTTGTAGTGACATCATTATTTTCTATGAATCTATATATATTTGTCTATGTATTGTATATTCGTCGCTTAGTTCCCACAACATATTTTTTTTACTATATGAGATATGAGATATATGAGAAAGAAATACAGATAATACATTACATATAGACAACATATTGGCCAAAACAGTTTCCACTTACGTGTTAGAACATAATGAAGAAGATCATTTACTTACAATAAATTTACATTACAGTTACAACAAAACAAAAGCCTTACTATAACTTACCGTTGTCTTAAGTCGATACATATAATATTTTCCCATGACGTTCGTCTATTTTTCGAGTGTCCGTAGTAACACCAGTGTCTGTCTCTAATTGATGGCGTCACGTTATTTTTCCGTATTAATTGTTCCGTTTTCCCGGACGTTAAGTCCTCTCTTCCTTTCAAGCAAAAACGGACCTTAACGTATTTGGTGTTTACGTTAAAATCATCTATGCAGCAATATGTAATAATGACGTAAACGCCAAGTTACTAAGGACCCTTTTCCTTGGAATGTCGTAATTTGTTCCCAAGACCTTATTAACTTTAAAATACTGCTTTTAGCTTTTTATAGCTAAAAAAAGGAACAAGTTAATTGCTATTTAATTGGAAACGGCAAATGTTTGAAGTAACAGTCAAGCTGCAAAATTTGTACAGAAGGGCGTTTCAGTAAAAAGGGAAAAAACGGAACAATAGCGATCAAGATACGTAATGAGTACGTAAAATATAAACTAATACGTATACAATGTCATAACGTCATGTATAATAGTCAATTCAATTACACTAATCAATAAATAAATCTCATCAGACATTCTTCTTCAAATCCACCTAGTCCTATGTTAAGCTGAATTTGTGTTGTGGATACTAAGCGACGATATAGATACTAAATACCACCTGCTCTGATTTTTGCGATAAACTTTATTTCTATGTAAAATAAAAGTGATGACATGTAGCAAAAGCTACATAAAGCATGTCAGTGGATATATAAAACCCAACCATGACTGAATAATAAATATTTTTGTGGTAACTACACAAAGAGATCAATGGATTCGAATCCGAGACCTCCAGATACGCGTTACCAACGGAGGCCACCAAAAGGATTAATTTTCATAAAGCCCTCATTTTGTTTAACTAACCAGAAAATAATTTGTTTACCAACTGCACTCGCGGGCCACACAATGGGCCAATTTTCGCGGAATTAATTTTCGCCAAATATCCGCCATGTTCGGTATTAAATGACTCTAGTCTGTCAGTGCCAGGGGCGCCGATAAAATTTCTCATTAACGTCAATTCCTTGGCTGGAACAGTTTGGGGTCTCGGCTAATCGGAAAGTTTGAGAAGCTTAAGCCAATTGGTTTTTGTTTGGTTTGGCGGTCTATTCAAATTTCTCGTTTTGCGCAGTTACGTTAAAACGAGGGTTTCAAATACAATAAAATAATTGCTACGATTTTGAGACTCGATAAACCCACATATTAAGCAAGGCCGTGTGTTTTGAAAGAAAAAAAAACTGAAATTACATATCTTTCAGATTTTTGCCTATTTAGAATCGAGCCTTCAATATTATACTTAGGACACTTAGGTAATAGATTGACTCATAATCAAGTCTCAGCAACAATTTATAAGTAAGATACCTAATACGTTAGATGGTAATGCCCATAATCGCCACGCTGGCGATTGGCGATCGCAGTAATCTGTGTTCTATGATGATGCTGTTGATAATCAATCTTCAGTAAATTATTAGTCAGTGATTTTTCAATCCCTTTCGACTCTCACAATATCCGCGGGAAGAGTTGAAGAAGTGACAAGTGTATTTTTTCTGTAAGTCGTCACGCGGCAGATGTGTCATCATCAGCCTATCTCAGTCCACTGCTGGACGTAAGCTTGTATTAACTATGCGCATAGACGCATTAGGAGGTAAATGCTCATAATCGCTAGCCCGGGCAAGCGGATTGGCGATCGCAGTAATGTGCCCACTATGATAGCTGCTGCCCATCTTCTATGAAAGAATAGTTAGTGACACTTCAATCCCTTAGACTCTTACGAAACCCACGGGTGGTGACAAATGTGTTCTTGCAGATGAGCAGAAGTATAAATCCTCGTAAATAAAATATTTTCACTACACAATTCCTCCCGATCTTCCCCGCTTCACCCAACAATCAATATTGGTAGGATGTCATCGTAATTGACTTACCAAACTTGTCGATGGACTAAATACTCAAAAACTCCGTCCGTAAGGATATTCCAACTCGGAAAACTTCCCTTTTTCCGACGTTAAGTCAGGAAAAAGTTAACGGAAAAAACTTTAGGCGAAATTTTTGGTCAACCGAAAAATGTCGTAAGTGACCGAGCTTAAATGTCCTTTACAACATTTTGTACGTTACCAGAGCATTTATTCCGTAATGGCAAAATGTTGTAAGTCGATAAACAATTATTGTGGGTTAGGGCGTTTCTAAATGTGATTACTTATAAGTTGAGTTAGCGTTGGCAGAATTCGTTTTTGTAATAGATGCAGTGGCCTGATTATAAGCCGCGTTTGTAGAACAAAGTCAAAAGTCTTTTGATTCTAATGAGTGACAGTTTTTAGGGTTCCGTACCAAAAATATACAAAAAGAACCCTCAAGCTGGATTCAGACCAAACGAGCATTCGCTATTCTAACCCCCTACTCTACGAAATTCGATCGTTACACGAAACCTGATTCGTTGATTTCGTAGTGGGGGATAGAATAGCGAATGTTCGCTTGGTCTGAATGCACCTTCATAGTGTGACTTTGTCTGTTATTTTTAGAAGGCTACAATTACAATTGTATACATTAAAGTTGAAAACCTTCTCATTTCATGTAACGGTTCAAATGAGGACTACTTTTTTATACTGCGACCATTGTCAAGCATTGAACTGATGAAGGTCGCAGGAGTCCGCTGGATGCGGGTGGCACAGGACCGGTCATTGTGGCAATCTTTGGAGGCCTATGTTCAGCAGTGGACGTCTTTCGGCTGATATGATGATGATGATGATTGTCAAGCAAACTGCTCGTGATGATACTGATGATAAGCCAACCTACAAACGCCTACAGGGAATAAACATGCGCATTGACGCCCTTTTTAAAAGCCTTTAGATACCTTATAAAATAAAAATTCGTAAATTTCGAGGATTTGTTTCTCTCACTCTAATGACGCCTTCTTTTGAGTGACAGAGAAAAATCCTCGAAATTTACGAATTTCGATTTTCGCGGTAGTAGGCCTTGTTTGAAAAACCCCATACTTCAGCACCTTAAGACGATTAATTAAAATCTGGTGACAAATCGACCCTGTCACATAGCCTTAGCTCGATTAAGGCTTGTGTTGTGAGTTAGTATTGTGACAGCGATTTATATTTGCATTAAAAGCGTATTTTTTTATTTAAGTGAAGCTTATTTAGATCGTATATGATTATAATTTCTTTAAAAAACTAGTAACTCTTACAGTTATTGAATTATTAAAAACTTTTTGATGACTGAACAAGAGTAACCTTTGGAACCTTTACTAGTAATAGTTTTATTTTTTATTACATCCTAATGTTACTAAGATTTTAACATGTGTCGCCAGCTACCTAGTTACCTTGAATTAACTTTTATGTTACTCTTAAGGTACTCTCACACTGAAGAATTTATGAAAACTGGGTGACAAATGTATTTTAACTGCCATTACCACGCGACGATTTTATAAAACAACAACACTGTTGCAGAATGTATTTTTAATACTAGCAACATTTATTATTTCATTTCTTATCTTTTGTGCTGCAATTTTTTGCTCTAGCAATTATACAATCCTGCTACACGTTTAATTATTAATTTCAGTTACTAAAATACTTCTCGTTGCCCCAAGGATCCCAATTCATGCTTTAACAGAGTGCAATAAACAAGTAAGTGCGAGTACAAGTAAATGACAACTACTTGAAAACATGAACACGAACCAAGTGTTTCTCACTTTGCTAGTATTTCTGTTTTATTCTGAACATTAAGTCTCACTAACAAGATGCACATTTGAAATAAACGCTCAAATTGAAACAAGTGTTTTTGAAATTGGACTTGAAAGCTATTCATTGGCATGTCTGACTTCTGTGACCATTTGATAATGGAATAGCACTTATAAAAATAACTACAAGGAGACAATTGACTGTAGCTCAATCGGTAGTAGTGATGGGGTCGATCCCGGTAATATCCCAATGTTACTAAGGGGAAATTTTCCATTTGTGATTATTCCCCATATTGTGTTGGGTAAGTTACCGGGAATGACCCATCACTAATCGGTAGTGACTGCCTACGAAGATGAGCTGGGTTCGAGTGCCGACGAGAGCTTATTTGAGGAGTTTTTTTTCAAAAGGGCTTATTTCCATTATGTTCATCATCAGCCTATGTTAGTCCACTGCTGGACGTAGGCCTCTCCTATTAACTATGCGTAGAGACGCATTAGGAGGTAAATGCCCATTATCGCCACGCTAGGCAAGCGGATTGGCGATCGCAGTAATGTGTCCACATCATCAATCTTGTAGAATGGTCAGCAGTGATCGGATTAGGTAGTGCCATTTCGGGTGAATGACCTTAAACATTATACTTAACATGGATAAGCCTCGGGATCCGGGACTTATATTTTTTTACAGATCATTTTCTTGTTATGCCATAAATCGAAGAAACATGAAAAATAAAAGGATTTTGTAATTGTGAATTATATATTTTATAGCTGCTACTAACAGTAGTAGAAGCAAAACAATTATTAAAGAAAACTCTATGACTGCTCTACTTTAGACCACCAGAACGTCAGTCCAGTTAGAACGAAATCAAAGTCCAGTGAGATCGGCTAAAAGAGTCCCAATAAGTCTCAAAGTCCGGTAAAGAAGTAAAAATGATTGATTAAACCAATCATTTAACTACGAGTGTGAAATTAACAACTAGAAAAACATTAATAAAGGCACGCATATGACAAAATTAGCTATTGTGGAATAATACTTAAAACCATGTTCGATAAGTAAACATAGACTAATTTGGCAAAAACGGAACCCTTATAGATTCGTCATGTCCGTCTGTCCGTCTGTCACAGCCGATTTACTCGGAAACTATAAATGCTACAGTGATGAAATTTGGTAAGAATATGTGTTGTATATAGACCGCTACAAAATTATGATACTATATTGTAAAAAAAAATAGATTTTTTTTTTAGATGTATATAACGTGTGACCTATCAATAGAAAGGCCTTTGAAAATTATATGAAGGTTTATACATCACATTTTTATTTAAGCGAACCGTTTTCGAGATATCGGCTGTCAAAGTCAGAAAAATGTGTCCCCCCTTCTTTTTTTTAAACTACTTGGTATACAATTCTAAAATAAAAAAATATGTTATGCATATTAATAAACTCTATCAACGATTTTTGATTCGATTAAATTGTCTGATATAGTTTTTGAGATAGGTTGATTTAACTGTATTTTTTAATGATAATGGTACGGAACCATTCGCGCGCGAGTCTGACTCGCACTTGGCCGGTTTTTATCAATATCAAACTGAAAGTAAACAAAATAACTATAAAATTGTAAATTTTCGAACAAAAATTTTACGTATTAAATGTCGGGCTTAGAAGTTATGTCCACACTAAGATAACGTACTGAAGTCCCGCGAAATGGCACTACCTAATCCGATCACTGATGGTCAGTGACACTTCAATCCCTTAGTCGACTCTTACGACACCCGCAGGAGGGGTTGGGGTGGTGACAAATGTATTCTTACTGCCTTCATGGCACTACCATTATGTTAATAAAGGTAATTTTTTTCATAAGAATAATAATCTGTATTGACAAAATAGAAATAAGCTATTTGAAAGAACACTCTTCACTTATTTGTATATATATACAAATTTTCGTATCTTCGTGGATGTTAGTGATCGACTTGATTGTGTTTGTAGTATCTATTATACATATATTATGTCGCCTCTTAGTACTCATATCGCAAGTCCTAATTGTGCTTACCGTGGGTCTAGTTCGATTGGCGTAAAAATGATCCATGGTATTTATTCTTTTAGTATCAAAAACCAACAAACAGAAACAATTTATGAACCTAGCTGTCTTACTCCAATCAATAAGGACAATAAACCAAAGCCAATTTCCGTCACAATGTGTTTTAAATCAGTACACCGGGATCACCCCGGCAGGGGTCGTAAACCGGTTCGTTCCGGTTTTAGGGATCCTTCGGTACTTTGTTGCGTGTCAATTTATAGCTTGACCACATGAAATATAGGTCAAACCGAAGTTCGAAATTACTGGAGATATTGACTTTAAAATATACGATTCCCATTTATCCCCCAAATATACGATTTGGGCGTTTTCACAAACCGTTGTTGAAATGTTGAAATTACCTTGTTATTTAATTCGGACAAGTTTGGGCTTGTTCTACTCAGGATCATGAGCTCTTTCGATTCTAATAGGAGAAAAAAAATGTCCCGAAATGTTTTTTCCATTACGATACCGTTTTTTCATAGATGTTCAAAGGCGGTAGCGTAATGGAAGGAAAGTAAACTGTATTTATGGGACATATTTTTTCTCACATTACAATCGAAAGAGCTCGTGATCCTGAGTAGAACAAGCCCAAACTTGTTCGAATTAAATAACAAGGTGATTTCAGCAACGGTTTGTGAAAACGCCCATTTACGAAAAAATACTTATTGTTAGTGGAAGTTCAGAAATTCTCAGACATATTGTTGATTTCAATTTTCAAAGATTGCTTACTCCATTGTTACTGTGAGATGAAACGACATTGATCCGAGTGACGTGTCATCACACGCGGCTCTGGAGGCTTTAGAAAAGATTCACGTCCTTTGCGAGATTTATTTCCTTTATGTTTGGTAAAAATACTGTCACAACATTTTGCGAATGGTTTTCATTACTTCCAGTAAGTCTAGAATGTTCCGGATATAATTCTCTAGGTAAATATATCAGGAGCATTCTCAAAATCAAACTCAAAACATTTATTCATGACACACTTTACAGAATGAAAACAAACAAAATACACTACATAGTGCCACGAAATGGGCCCTACTCAGCATGATGCTGGCTGTTCAGCCAGCGCTGGTCTTCCGATAGATTCTGGAATGCTAGATGGAATTGCTGATACCGTTCGCTGTTCGAAAAAAGTGAAAACAAAAATGGTTGACATTCAATCAAATTTGTTGGCTTTGACATGTATCGTGATGGTACATTACGACACAAGTGCGAATAACATGAAATTTGTACAGATGGTGCTTTTTTAAACACGTTTTTAGTAAAGATGGTGCCTTTTTTAGGCTCTAGTGCGAGAAGTATGTCATTTTACGTCAGGTCCAAAACTTCGGAGGGCCATCTGCACAAAAAAAGTCGTACGGGATACGTGCAAAAACACATCAACATCACATCTGTACAAATTTCATGTTTTTTGCACTTGTGTCGTAATGTACTAAATATTTCAGGTTTATTCTTACTTTAAAAATCTATATTTTAAATAAAAATGTAAGTTTGTGAACACAAGATTTAATTTTAACATCTATGAAATATAGGTCAGGTTAAATAGATTAGTTAGTTAGTTAATAGTAGTTAAATAGATTTTAAAGTCAAAGTGAAATGATTCTTTATTCAAATTGGAATAGCAATGAACTCTTTTGAATGGTCTAAGTTAAATAAAATCAAAACTAAATTATTTTGTTTTATTTATGTATATAGTTTTGAATATTAATTATAAATATCCTATGCACCGGGTTTCACATTCCAAAATAAATGAACTCTAAAACAAAAACAGTAATACCAACATCAAAATTCAACACAACAAAAAACCACTGGCCGGTTATAAAGTTCCCTCTAACGTTCCAAATTTAAAAGTAATAATCCCGCGCTGTTACTGAAAGCACGCGAGTTTTAGCCTCAAACCAACAAAAGCATTTTTGATCTCTGGTTACGTATGGATAATATTGGAACGTTATCTGTGAAACTAGTGTATTTGTTCTCTTGTTTAATTGTTAATAGCAGGGATTGGAACCGGTTTTTTTATAAAAACCTCGATAAAGCTCAATATTTTAAAATGTTTTACGCTCTTTATACAGTATTCAACATTTTATGTAATTATTTACATCATATTTTTCAATTACTTCATTAACAAAATATTATAAACCGAAGACGAAAAAGAACGGAATTCGAACCTTTATTTTGTATGAAGCAAAAACCGTTATCCGATCCCTGGTTAATAGTATATCTGATATTTTAATTACATTCAACACACAATGTGACTTTACAGGAAAAAAACCTTTACTTAGGGCTGATTTTTCAAGCTTCAGTTAACAGCGTTTGTCAGATAAATATTAGCTCTGTCCATTTTTGACTGATAAATTGAGAATAGGACAGTCATCATTTTAATTATCTAGGGATTGAAAAATCAGGCCTTAGGCGCTTTAAAAAAACTTAGCCTTGAAAAGATCTCTTGCATCTTGCCAGAACTTTATTGTAAAAACCGTATAAAGTTCCTAATTTTAAGTATATAAATATATATAGAATACGAAGGTCTTACAAGTACCTATCTAATATAATTCGCAAAATTTCTTGTAATTATCTGATTTTTATATCAAGAAATAATCCCGAAATTGCATTACGAAAAATAGACTTCATATAGAATTCTTACCACCAAATGTCAATTTTATAGGAGTTTAGTGTAAGAGGGATGATGACTGTAGTTAAAATAAATTATTTAATATTATTCACGACATAATACACAAAGACATTATTACTAAAATGTAAATTAGAGTAACTTTTATACAGAACTTGTATTTAACAAATTGAAAAGAACTTAAAAGAGAGTAGGTCATTTGGCAGTATCCAAATGTGACGTCACTTTTATGTATTTCATAAAACTTCATAGTGGCAATCATTTAGATAGTTTGATAAAAGATGTTGATTTGACTTGCCATTCCTCATGTCTATTACACTAACTATCTTATAGTTAGCTATTATTATATAGACAGACAATTTATTTTATGGTAGTCCAGTGCGAGGTGATATCTCGTTTACGCTTTTATGGGGAACGATAATAATAATCCTGGATCTTGTTTTTGTATCGACACTTTCTTAGGACCATCGATTCTCAATTGTAAAATGAACTCTATTTTCTGTGTGATAACGTAGTCATCTTCTGCTAGATACTTGCATGTCTGAGATGAATTTTGACATTTGTTTTAAATTCAACTTTATTTTACAAGTAGTTGGGTTGAAATTGGTAACAAGATTGGTTGGAGTTGTGTGAGTGAGATTTAATTTCTGGTCTTGTAATAATTATTGTCAAGTAGATAATAGTTGTACAGTTGGCGTCAATTTTCAATGTAATATTTAAAATGTTTTATTTATAATGGCAGTAAGTAGAGAAGTAATAAAATACTAGTACATATAATACGTACGTACGTAATATCGTTTTATTAAAGATGATACCATCTGTTTTCGTCCTTAGAATGCTTTTGATGACATTTATAAACCGGTTTTCTTACAATCTATACTGACGTTTTTAATAAACTGTTGTGCTTTTACTTGTAAGCATTAACATTTATATTTTTTGACACAGATGCATTATCATTCGGGTCAGTGATGTAGATTTAGAAACGGGTGTAGATTTAAATACGCATTTTACGGGAATAATTATATTTCTTATTTGTACATAAAAGTGCTTATTGCTAAGTAGAATAAAAATCGTTTGACATTAATTTTACATTTTGTTGAGTTCTGTTTACCATAAAAAAGGACACTCATCGTTATCAAAACCTATTGTCATTAATTTCAAACTTAAAAGTAAAAACAAGTCCAAAACACCATCAATTCACACCTGCTCCTTTGGGGTATAAAACTTCCATTCATTATTCCCATGCACGATCAAAAAGACATATGTGTAGATATTAGGAAAAAGAGACCTTAAAATGTAGGCATATCCTGCTTGGCTTAAAGTCCCTTTTATTTGAAGATGTGTGTTGAAGATTTTCTAAAGTATATGTTTGTGTATGTATTTTTACGTATAAACTTTTGAGCAAAGTTTGTTCGAAGGGACTATAGCTGTCAGTTAGTTTTACTTTTCGAAGACAGGAAATTGGATTCTGTGCCTTAGAAGAAAACAAAAAATATGTCAATAAATATGGCTGATTTTCGATAGGATTTCTCACTATCTAATATTTATCTAATATCGATCTAAAAAAAAAAGTTTCGTCATCATGTTCAAAATTGATAAAGATTGAACCAATGAAAATTATTAAACCTAAGAAAGTTCTCCGCAAATT
>JALPQI010011847.1:0-62263 GCA_025490895.1 Thaumatotibia leucotreta
CTTTAACTTTTATACCTTTATATTGATATATGAAACGGAATTCGTTAATACATATTAACTGTGTGTAGTCTAACGTACATACGTTAGACTAAACAACGGTATATATTATTGACGTTATATTATTTTTGTATTATACTATTTGGAAATAGATGTTTAATACATTATACCTAACGTTAGTATACGTTATGAACGTTTGTAAACTGTAATTATACTAAAAGTGCGTATTCATTATGATACGCACCCAATCAAACAAGGAAGAGCCTAAATATCCTGCAACTATTCAAAAGTACTCAGCAGACGCGACGCATTTGCCATGACTATTTGAGCAGGCGCTTTATAACTGCATTCTTCAATCTACAACAATTCATCAACGCCATTTTGCTCAGAATTTTATACCCCGTACTTTAAAATATTAGAACAAGGGCACACTTTTAACGGCTTTAATTGCTGATAACATAATATATCTCCAAAACGGTCCGCTTAAAGGAAAATGTCTCCTAAAAAATTTTCTAAAATTTTTCAAGACATTTCTATTGATGTCTTATACGCTTACGATTACGTACATTGTTAAATAAATAAAATAATTAAAAAATTAAAAAACACGACTGCCGTTTTAAGCGAACTGAAAAGTAACAAATAATTCCTTTTTCAGGTTAATTCTTGTAAGCGTATCTACATAATAATAGGCGCTTGTCTTATTACTTACTAGATTTTGTTTCAATTTCAGTCGGGGAACCTCCATATATTTATATTTTCCGCAATGAAAGGTTCCCCGACTGCAATCGAAACAAGATATAGTAAGTAATAAGACAAGCGCCTATACTTATGTAGATACGTTTACAAGAATTAACCTGAAAAAGGAATTATTTGTTACTTTTCAGTTCGCTTAAAACGGCAGTCGTGTTTTTTAATTTTTTAATTATTTTATTTATTTGAAACCTTTTAGTGAATCTGGAGATTTCTTAAAGTTGGATAGAATTTCAAAAACCGGTATCGCAGAAGGCTTAAGCTTCCTCCAACCTGCAAATGGGGTCGGGGGCCCGAGGAGTTCCCATCCCGCTAATTTTGGGCGAATAGTTACGAAGGGCACGCCACGTGAGGGCCGGAACATTACTGGAACCAGTAAATTTATGTTGAGCGAGTCCAAAGGGCGAGCTTCAGGATGGAAGCCGAAAACTGAGCTCGCGGAGGTCCGGACCTTCACTTCGAGAGCCCAAGCACGTCGCTTGCAAATTTAAATCGAAGCCTAAGGCCGAGCTGCGAGAAAATTGAACTACCATGCTTCTTCAAATACCCCAGCATCTAAAAAACCGACATCCGCGTAGGGCCCAAGGCACGACGAGCCCACACAGTACAACCGTCCCTCCTAACTAATTTATAAACTATAATCGAACCGGAGGACCCAGCGTGCAACGGTTCGCTTCAAACTCCAACGAAGACTTAAAGCCGAGCTCCGCGTAGAGCCAAAAGCGGCACTCAGAGGCGTGCTAGTTCGCGAGGCGGAAAGCCGAGCCGCTAAAACCTAGCACTACCATATCAGCCGACGGAATAGTGTAACGTTGAAATGGATCCGACAACCTGCAAAGGCCGTAGGACGTACTCCGTGTAGGGCCGAAGGCCCGAATCGTTCCTTAGAGAAGCGCTGGTTTGCGAGACCAAAAGCCGAGCCCCCAGGCCGGACCACCGGGGTCAGAGCCACAGACTGGACCGTAACTATCGGGATGCTTCAAGCCCGATGGTCGGAGTCCCGACGAGCGAGCCCAAGCGGTACAACCGTCCTTCTTTACTGCCTTAACAGTCGAAGCCAGAGCCCAGCGCTACCACACTACGTGATGGAATAGTGTAACATGAAAACAAATCGGAGATCTGCAGACCCGACGATTGTTTCCACAACCTGCGAAGGCTGTAAACCGTGCTCCGCGTAGGGCCGAAGGCCCGAAGTGTCCCCCAAAGGCGCGCCGGCCTGCAAGGCCTAAGACCAAGCTACCAGAGCCCAGCCCTCCTTCGCTATACAATGGAAAAGTGTAGCATTAAAACGAATCTCAGGGCCGCAGGCCAGAAACATTCTTTTTGGGTAAATGCGGAGGCTGAAAATGCGCAGGGCCGAAGGCCTGGAGTGCAGCCACCCAGCGCGCTTGCCTGCGAGTCGCGTGAGACTCAAGTTTCCAGGCCAACCTGCCTTCATTCATACCAACTCCCCTGCGCAAATGTTAAAGCCAAATCTGACCCTGATCTGATCAAAAACCAACGGCAGAACGTTCAAAACCTTGCCCCCCCCCCCGCCCTTTAGTGTTCCTCTCCAGCACCATTATGTCCGACTATGCTCGTTTTCTAGTGACGTTGTTGTACCTATCGTTTGCTTAATTACAAATTTGACATTTAACAAAAATTGTAGGCTCATATTTTTTATGAAAAAAACCGGCCCATATTAAATGTCTCTTATCTCGCAAACTACGTAGGTACATATATGATATATTTCAAGATATTAATTATTAAGATATCATATTGTTAAGATATTTCAAGTTTTAAATTTTATGCGCATGTTACAACACGTATAGCAATTTTGTTTGGCTATAATTGCTATTGTGATTGTATTTTAGGGACATTCCTCTGATATGCGAACCATATCGTACGTTATTTTTTGATATTTTATTCTGGCCATTCTCGGCAACGCTGGCCTAATACTTGTTGGGAACTTCATATCCTTGAATTTCTTCGCAGATGTATGCAAGTTCCCTCACGATGTTTTTCTTCACCGTAAAGCACTTTTTGTAGAGTACTGGACTAAATGTTAAGTTCACACTACAATTTTGATACGAAATCGACTGTCGAAATGTTTTTCCAGCATTCAAGTCGACACTTGTTTCCAACAAATATAATTAGGACTGATTATTTCTTATTAATTAACCGTTACTTTCGAACAGTTCAGACAACTGAGGCAGCTGTGGCAGCTTTTGGTAGTCATGTCATCATCAAAATATGACAACTTCACTTGCCTATGAATTATTATCGGATCCAATGTATAAAATTGTTTAGATTCTATGAGAAAATTATTAACTAGCTCTTAAAATTTTACTGTTAACACTGAAAAAAAAATTTCGCCTGAAAATCTATTTTGTATCGCAATCATGGAGTGAACTTAAACTTTTGACCGGTACTGTATATATCAAACGATATATCGTATATAAGTTTTATTTGAAAACCTCATCGGTTACGAGCCGGGGATTGAACCCACAACCGCTGCGTAGCAGCCGTGCAATTTATCCCTTGACCACAAGCGCTTACATCCAATCTGTCTGTTTCATACACACTTAGCGTTCAAGATGTGTCAAGGGTGACAGTCCTGTCACGGCTTAGGCATTGAAGAAAAACTTCAATAGTGCGATGTAGAATATTTCGAGTTTTCTCTTCAAACATATACTTAAACATATAACTTGTATATATATTTGGAATCGGCATACAAAATGCTTTAATTTGATACCCAAATCATAGCATTTAGATGACACATTATTCTTTGCGCTTTAATTGTATTTATATGAATCTGGCTTTTCTAGAATAAGTAACAAACATATAAGTTATATACAATTCGTAATCGTTGTTTAAAGCTCTTCATTTTGATGCCAAACTCGATAGATTTCTTTCATATTTTTTTTTTTGGTTAGATAATATTGAATATTTAGGCTGCCATATTGTTTTTAACGTGACGTCACATATCCTATGTTACCCGCGACGTCACATGGATTCTAATGATACCTTACACCATTAAAAACGGTTAAGCGTTCGCGAAGATCTGCACGTTTAAAGAAAATATGAAACATACATAGGGGCTGAACACATATACTCTCCTTTTGGCAGTCGTGTAAAAAAAGATCCCATACGAAATGGTCAGAAAAAGCAGTTCGGTCGATTTGGCTGAAATTTTGTGGTAATATAGGCTCTAATGCTCTTATCACCATCAATTACGGACCAAATTTTAAAATACAACGATTTTAGATTAAAGAAAAATTAAGTCGGTAACTACGTCGGTCAACATAACTCTAACATGCACTTACTACTTTTTTCCCCGAGTTTATTTGCATTACGATATGAGGAACACTTTATGCATCAGTTACAATTTACGCGAGATTACTTTTTTAATATTGAGTATGTATTATAATTTTGTTGCGGTTCATAGAAAACATCATATATTATTATCTTTATTAAATTTAATTACTGTAGTAAGTACTTATAGTTTCAAAGTGAATTGATTTATGAATCGAGCATTTAGGACTTTGTCACAGTAACAGTCAGTTTGACAGACATAAGCGATATCTGTTGTTTTCACTGCGACAAGGTACAGGCGAGGCGTTATGCATTGATTTCGATTTGCTTTTGACTCTACTCGAAGCTCTGCCTCGATCATACGACAAAATATTTCATAAAAACTGCGATTGGTCTTCTGCCCCACTGAGAACTCGGCTTTCGGCCTTGACGCCTCGCCTTCGTGCCTTCGGCCCTCAGGCTCGGCTTATTTAATTACTATATTATGTTTTGAAAGCCCGAAAGCACTGTTTTCTCGCAGTTTGGCCTCGACCATTAACTTCGGCCCTTGGGTTCCTGTAGTGTAGTGCGTCATCGCACACAGATGATTGACATTCCTTATACACATACCTCATAGCTGATGGCAGGCCATCCACATGTTAACACAGCTGATGGAACATTACTTTCTTTGTTCTTGTATAGTATATAAGCAGGACTTTTATTGAATAAATAATGAGTATTTCCTCGACTCTGGGGTTATCATTATAACCCGAACGCCTCACACTTTATGGCGACCCTGCCAGGAGACGAGAGGTGCCCTCAGGACTGCGGCCCTCTGGTTGGTGTACTGACAGCGTGGTTTAAGCCCTCGAGCCTTCGGCCCTCGGGTTCCCGTGTGGGGGCAGTCCTCGGGACTTCGGCCCTCGGGTTTTCGTGGGGGATGCCCTCGGATTGTTAGACTGACAGCGTGGGTTAATTCCTCGGGCTTTCGGCCCTCGGGTTTGCATGTAAGGTGCCCTCGGGTCTACGTCCTCGACTTGATTGACTGCTAACATGGGCTAACTCTTCGGGCCTTCGGCCCTCGGGTTCGCGTGTAGGGAGCCCTCGGATTGTTAGACTGGGGTTAATTCCTCGGGCCTTTGGCCCTCGGGTTTGCATGTAAGGTGCCCTCGAGTCTACGCCCTCGACTTGATTGACTGCCAACGTCGGTTAACTCTGTGGGTAGATCAGGAGTTGATATGTGGGTATTTACCTTTTTGAACAATGAACAAAATATAACGTCGGGAAATATTTCAAAAGACTGGGAGAAGTGGAAAAAATCATTCGAAATTTATTCTATTGCATGTGGGCTATCCGGCAAGGACGCAACGGTGCAAATTAATATATTGTTACATGTTATTGGTGAGCAGGGGCGTGAGGTATATGAACAATTTGATGAGAAATTTACGGATTTAAAAAGTTTACTCGGCAAGTTTGATAGTTTCTTTTTGTTACGGAAGAACATTACCGTAGAAAGGCATGCATTTTTTACTCGTGAGCAGAAGGATGGGGAATCCATAGAACAATACTCGTTTGAACTGAGAAAGTTAGCAAACAGATGTGAATTTAAAACCTTATGTGACGATTTAGTGCGCGACAGGTTGATTTGTGGCATTAAAGACAGTGCAATTAGAGAACGGCTACTGCGAGAACCTACTCTAACGCTTCAAAAAGCGATTGACATCTGTAATATAGCACAAATGTCACGCGTGCAGGCAGGCAGCATAAAGAAGGAGTCCGCATCAGCAGAACAGAATGCTTACTACATGAGTAGTGAACGAGACAGGATGGAAGATGTCGATGACGTCTATTTTTTAGACCGCCGAAGGGTACCAGCCAGCAGAGGTCGCGGCCGCGGTAGCTGGCGAGGCGGGCGCTCCTCCTACGCCCGCACGCCGCCCGCGCGCCCTCCGCCCGCCGCTCGCTCCACCGGATCAGCTGTTCGCCGACCGTATGACCAGCGAGATGACGACAACAGAATGCGCTCCGAGTGTCAAAAGTGTGGACTATACCACGACAACCAAAGATGTCCAGCTTATGGGAAGAGATGCTTGCGGTGCAATCGGTTAAACCAGTTCTCGCGTGCTTGTCGGGTATATGCGATAAATGCAGAGGAGGACACCGATCAGGTAATTTACTATTTTAATAATAATAATGATAGTGGATGGTCAGTGACGGTCGGTATAAATAATAATAATGTGTCGCTAAAGATTGATACAGGTGCTGATACGAATGTGTTACCGTATAGTTATTTTGAGAAAATAGGCTACACAGAACATGACCTTATACCTACTTCGGCAAGGTTGCGTGCGTATTCTGGAGGTGAGATAAAGGTATTGGGTAGGTGTAACTTAAAAGTCAAACACAGAAATTCGGATTATGTTTTAAAATTTATAATTGCTGACACGAATTCACCCCCCATTTTAGGTCGAGAATCTTGCCAAGAGTTAGATGTGGTGCGTTTAGTACTGTCAGTAGACACGCAAGTAGACGATGTCCTTAAAAAATATATATTAAAAAAATATCCTGATGTTTTTGAAGGTATTGGTTGTATGCCCGGCGAGTATAGGATAGCAATAGATGAGAGTGTGCGTCCTGTAGTACATGCGCCACGGAAACTGCCCGTTGCTCTGAAGGATCAGATTAAGCTTAAATTAGATGAGATGGAGAAACAACTAATTATCGCAAAAGTTGAAGGCCCAGCCGATTGGGTAAACAGTATGACAGTGGTTAGGAAACCTAACGGGGACTTGCGCATTTGTTTGGACCCGAAGGATTTAAATAAAGCCATTAAGCGAGAACATTATCGATTACCAACAATAGATGAGATAACGGCCAACTTGTCAGGCGCCAATTTCTTCAGTACGTTAGATGCGAAAAATGGATTTTGGCAGTTAAAACTTAGTGAGGAAAGTACTAACTTGTGTACATTTAATACAGCCTTTGGCAGGTATAAATTCCTCAGATTACCGTATGGTATTACGTCAGCGTCTGAAGTTTTTCATAAAAAACTTTTCGAATGTTTTCATGACTTAGGATGTGGCGTATGTCTGCTCATCGATGATTTGTTAATATTTGGTCGCACAAAGGAGGAACATGATACACGCCTTAGGAAAGTACTGGATAGGTGTCGTCAAATTAATTTAAAATTAAATTTAAATAAATGTAAGTTCGCGTTATCTGAGATAAAATACCTCGGACATAAAATAACCCCGGATGGAATTTATCCGGATGAGTCACATACGTCAGCAATAAAAAATATGCCGAGACCACAGAACCACAAAGATTTAGAACGGTTTTTAGGCCTAGTCAATTATGTAGGAAAGTTTGTGCAGAATATGTCAGACAGGACATATCACTTAAGGCAACTATTAAAAAAAGATATCGAGTGGCACTGGGATAGTTCTCATCAACGGGCTTTTGATCAACTTAAAAAATGCCTCATATTTTACAGACAAACGGGTCTTAATCGCGTAAACTTACGTTTAATTATATCCTGACGTTTCGGGCATGACGTTACACCCGTGGTCGCAGGCAGACTGGCGAGAGAATGTATCAACACCTTCGAGCTGCGCGGGTTTTTCGAACTACCCGCACTTGATCTTGATTATTCACTTCTAGGCTAGGGTTGTCACTAGGCCTACACACAACACTCACAACATCCAATGGCTTAAAAAATGGATGTTTCACCACACTTACATTTGTAAATCACGGGATTCCACGCGGACGAGATTCCTTGCCCCTCATTTTGATTAAAATTCCGATGTTTCTTAATTTCAATAGCTTCACGTACTTTTCGGCTATGATGTATACGCTCGGTTGAGAGGACTTTCGGGTTCTGGAGCTCAATCCAGTGGTTAGGTCCAGACTCCAACAAATGCTCGGCCACAGCAGACTTATTCGTTTGACGCTTTTTAACAGCCGTGATATGTTCCTTGACCCTTTCCGCTATGGTGCGTTTGGTTTCCCCAATATAGGAACTACCACAGCTACAATCGATCTTATAAACGCCCGGTGTGTGATAAGGTAAAACATCCTTAGGCGACCTTAGATGACCTGCCACCTTTGATAACGGCATGTAAACGGTTGGTATGGAATACTTATTCAAAAGCGTACCTATTTTGTCCGTTACACCCCTGACATAAGGCAAAAATGCTGGTCGCCTTGCAACATCTGGATGTTTCTTCCTCGGTGTTCGTCTGGGTTGCCGTCTGTTCATTATGTAGCCATTTCTCTTCAGAACCTCCTGAACGTGCGATAACTCAATTTCTAGAAATTCAGGGTCACAAAGGTCATGTGCTCTGTTCTTTAGAGAATTAACCACAGACTGAAGCTGGCGGGGGTGGTGGTGAGACAGAGCGTTCAAATACCTGTCAGTGTGTGTGGGCTTCGTATAGACAGTGTGCGCCAAAGAACCATCATCTCGACCTATCACCTTTACGTCCAAAAAAGGCAAACTGCGCTCCGATTCCAATTCATACGTGAATTTGACTTTAGTATGAATGGAATTGAGATACTGGAGTAATTGCTCAACTTCATGCTTGCCACCTCTCATAACGCAAAAGACATCATCGACATACCGTTTCCATAATTTCACTGCCCATGGTTGCAGATCTATGCTGGCCTCGAAATGCTCCATCCAGATATTTGCTAAAACCGGTGCCACAGGGCTACCCATAGCAACTCCGTCGATCTGGAGATAATGCCCCCCTCGATATAAAAAGTAGCTCCCTTCTAAACAATTCCGGAGCAAAACCATGACAGAACTCACTATCCCATTGTCAGCAAGCCTCTTTCGAACTACTTCTAGACACTCTTTAACCGGAACATTGGTGAAAAGTGACTCAACATCGAAACTCACCATTAAGTCTCCTGGTTCCAGCGTTATGTCCTTAAGAATGTCTATGAAGTGACGGGAATCCTTCACGAAAGACGACGTGTTTCCCACAAGCGGCTGCAACACCGATGCAACATGCTTTGCCAGATCATAAGTAGGTGAGGCGATTTGACTTACAATTGGTCGCAAAGGCACGTTTGGTTTGTGTACTTTCGGTAACCCGTACAATTTCGGTGGTTGCACTGTTTTAGGCTTGTACAAGCGGTTAAAAACGTCTTCCTGAAATAACACCTCATGGTCTCTGATGACAGCCCTAATCCGACGCGTAACTCTGGCAGTGGGATCATATGAGACAGACTTATAGACGCTAGTGTCACTCAATAAAACCCGAATCTTAGCGTCATAGTCTATTGAGTCCATGACCACAGTGGCGTTCCCTTTGTCAGCCTTCAGAACCAGTATATTCTCATTCGCTTTCAAATTCCTCAGGGCTGATCGCTCATCTGCAGTAATATTACTCTTCGGTAGTGTTGCCTTTCGCAAAATAACCGCAACATCCTGTCTAAGAACCTCGGCATCGCTAGACGGAACCCTGTTACGCATTATTGCCTCCTCAATACTACAGATCGCGGTCTCATATGGAATCCGCTTGGGTGTCAAAGCGAAATTCAACCCTTTTTCAAGTACACTGACGGTCGCTTTTTCAATGACAGTGGTCGATAAATTAATCACCGTGGAGGTGACTTTATCACGGCGATTTCCACCCGCAGTCTCGTTATTTCCATATCGATACAGCAACTTTTCGTATTTTCTGTCATGTACCTCACTTCTATAATAAAAAATACGTTCCGCTTGTTCGAAGGTAATCCGATCCCACACATCAAAATCACTACATGATAACACTGCACTACACGCACTATGCAACCTGTATAACTCGCACTGCACTCTGTCCAAGTCCGCGAAATGATTTCTTATTTGCTGTTTTAATAGGCGGATACTTGCAGCACTTAGAATGTTCGCGGAAAACGGTATATCCTTACGCGGCTTTAGTCGTACACACGTAGGTAGTACGTCCGAATCGCGACACTTAATTAAAAATGACAACGATGTCAATACGCGCACTCGTTTTTTCCGCAACCATCCTAGATGTTTAAGTTTAATTGCTAATTCCGGCCCGTACCGGTTTACAATATATTGATTTAAACTTTCACGATTATCACTCATATTTTACAGACAAACGGGTCTTAATCGCGTAAACTTACGTTTAATTATATCCTGACGTTTCGGGCATGACGTTACACCCGTGGTCGCAGGCAGACTGGCGAGAGAATGTATCAACACCTTCGAGCTGCGCGGGTTTTTCGAACTACCCGCACTTGATCTTGATTATTCACTTCTAGGCTAGGGTTGTCACTAGGCCTACACACAACACTCACAACATCCAATGGCTTAAAAAATGGATGTTTCACCACGCTTACATTTGTAAATCACGGGATTCCACGCGGACGAGATTCCTTGCCCCTCATTTTGATTAAAATTCCGATGTTTCTTAATTTCAATAGCTTCACGTACTTTTCGGCTATGATGTATACGCTCGGTTGAGAGGACTTTCGGGTTATGGAGCTCAATCCAGTGGTTAGGTCCAGACTCCAACAAATGCTCGGCCACAGCAGACTTATTCGTTTGACGCTTTTTAACAGCCGTGATATGTTCCTTGACCCTTTCCGCTATGGTGCGTTTGGTTTCCCCAATATAGGAACTACCACAGCTACAATCGATCTTATAAACGCCCGGTGTGTGATAAGGTAAAACATCCTTAGGCGACCTTAGATGACCTGCCACCTTTGATAACGGCATGTAAACGGTTGGTATGGAATACTTATTCAAAAGCGTACCTATTTTGTCCGTTACACCCCTGACATAAGGCAAAAATGCTGGTCGCCTTGCAACATCTGGATGTTTCTTCCTCGGTGTTCGTCTGGGTTGCCGTCTGTTCATTATTTTGCGAAAGGCAACACTACCGAAGAGTAATATTACTGCAGATGAGCGATCAGCCCTGAGGAATTTGAAAGCGAATGAGAATATACTGGTTCTGAAGGCTGACAACGGGAACGCCACTGTGGTCATGGACTCAATAGACTATGACGCTAAGATTCGGGTTTTATTGAGTGACACTAGCGTCTATAAGTCTGTCTCATATGATCCCACTGCCAGAGTTACGCGTCGGATTAGGGCTGTCATCAGAGACCATGAGGTGTTATTTCAGGAAGACGTTTTTAACCGCTTGTACAAGCCTAAAACAGTGCAACCACCGAAATTGTACGGGTTACCGAAAGTACACAAACCAAACGTGCCTTTGCGACCAATTGTAAGTCAAATCGCCTCACCTACTTATGATCTGGCAAAGCATGTTGCATCGGTGTTGCAGCCGCTTGTGGGAAACACGTCGTCTTTCGTGAAGGATTCCCGTCACTTCATAGACATTCTTAAGGACATAACGCTGGAACCAGGAGACTTAATGGTGAGTTTCGATGTTGAGTCACTTTTCACCAATGTTCCGGTTAAAGAGTGTCTAGAAGTAGTTCGAAAGAGGCTTGCTGACAATGGGATAGTGAGTTCTGTCATGGTTTTGCTCCGGAATTGTTTAGAAGGGAGCTACTTTTTATATCGAGGGGGGCATTATCTCCAGATCGACGGAGTTGCTATGGGTAGCCCTGTGGCACCGGTTTTAGCAAATATCTGGATGGAGCATTTCGAGGCCAGCATAGATCTGCAACCATGGGCAGTGAAATTATGGAAACGGTATGTCGATGATGTCTTTTGCGTTATGAGAGGTGGCAAGCATGAAGTTGAGCAATTACTCCAGTATCTCAATTCCATTCATACTAAAGTCAAATTCACGTATGAATTGGAATCGGAGCGCAGTTTGCCTTTTTTGGGCGTAAAGGTGATAGGTCGAGATGATGGTTCTTTGGCGCACACTGTCTATAGGAAGCCCACACACACTGACAGGTATTTGAACGCTTTGTCTCACCACCACCCCCGCCAGCTTCAGTCTGTGGTTAATTCTCTAAAGAACAGAGCACATGACCTTTGTGACCCTGAATTTCTAGAAATTGAGTTATCGCACGTTCAGGAGGTTCTGAAGAGAAATGGCTACATAATGAACAGACGGCAACCCAGACGAACACCGAGGAAGAAACATCCAGATGTTGCAAGGCGACCAGCATTTTTGCCTTATGTCAGGGGTGTAACGGACAAAATAGGTACGCTTTTGAATAAGTATTCCATACCAACCGTTTACATGCCGTTATCAAAGGTGGCAGGTCATCTAAGGTCGCCTAAGGATGTTTTACCTTATCACACACCGGGAGTTTATAAGATCGATTGTAGCTGTGGTAGTTCCTATATTGGGGAAACCAAACGCACCATAGCGGAAAGGGTCAAGGAACATATCACGGCTGTTAAAAAGCGTCAAACGAATAAGTCTGCTGTGGCCGAGCATTTGTTGGAGTCTGGACCTAACCACTGGATTGAGCTCCATAACCCGAAAGTCCTCTCAACCGAGCGTATACATCATAGCCGAAAAGTACGTGAAGCTATTGAAATTAAGAAACATCGGAATTTTAATCAAAATGAGGGGCAAGGAATCTCGTCCGCGTGGAATCCCGTGATTTACAAATGTAAGCGTGGTGAAACATCCATTTTTAAGCCATTGGATGTTGTGAGTGTTGTGTGTAGGCCTAGTGACAACCCTAGCCTAGAAGTGAATAATCAAGATCAAGTGCGGGTAGTTCGAAAAACCCGCGCAGCTCGAAGGTGTTGATACATTCTCTCGCCAGTCTGCCTGCGACCACGGGTGTAACGTCATGCCCGAAACGTCAGGATATAATTAAACGTAAGTTTACGCGATTAAGACCCGTTTGTCTGTAAAATATGAGTGATAATCGTGAAAGTTTAAATCAATATATTAAAAAATGCCTAACGGAAGTACCGGTGTTACAATTCTTTGATGTAAATAAGGCTGTAGTCATATCGGTAGACTCGAGTAAAAATGGACTTGGAGCATGTCTCCTTCAAGAAAATCACCCCGTCAGTTACGCGTCTAGGTCGCTAACAAAAGCCGAGCAGAACTACGCGCAAATAGAAAAAGAACTTCTAGCATGTGTCTACGCATGTGAAAAATTCTATTCATATATCTATGGTAAATATGATGTAGTAATTGAAACGGACCATAAACCTTTAGTGAATATTATCAATAAGCCAATAGCTGATGCTCCCGCAAGACTTCAAAGAATGTTACTACGATTGCAACTGTACACATTTAAATTAGTTTATAAACCAGGGCGCTATCTGTACATAGCTGACACGTTATCGCGCGCTGTGGAACCCACAGGTGCAAGCGCCGAGCCTGCCGCCACCGTAAACGCTGACCTATGCACTCAAGCGCAAGTGTGTGCAATACTCGCTTGCAACCCGCTCACAGACACACATTTCATACAGCTACAAAAGTACACTCATTGCGATAATGAACTAAAATGTTTAAAAAAATATATAAAAGAAGGTTGGCCAGACAACAAAAGTAAATGTGATGATTGTGTCAGACCTTACTGGTGTTATAAGGATGAGCTCTCAGTATCGTACGACTTAGTGTGGAAAGGCACTCGAGTTGTAGTTCCCAAGGCTATGCGTAATGAGGTACTGCAAAGAGTGCATGTAGGTCATTTAGGACTCGAAAAGTGCAAGTTACGAGTACGAGAAACAGTGTTTTGGCCGAATATCAACAGTCAACTAGAAGACTACATCACGAAATGTGCGGTGTGCTTGAATTATAAAAATGAGAACAGAAAAGAAACAATGATTTCTCATGACATACCTAACCGAGCATGGTCTAAGGTAGGTATAGATTGTTTTCACTTCAGTAACAACAAATATTTGCTCGTAGTTGATTATTACAGCAAGTACATTGAAATTTGTAAGCTAAGGACTCTAACATCAGATGAGATAGTCGATAATTTAAAAACAATTTTTGGACGACATGGTATACCTGACATTGTCGTTTCCGACAATGGCCCTGAATTTGCTTCAATTGCATTTGAAATATTTGCCCGCGAGTGGCATTTTAGTCATGTGACTTCGTCATCCCGATATCCCCAATCCAACGGCCAGGCCGAGAGAGCTGTACAGACGATTAAAAATATGTTAAAAGAAAACTGATTTAGCACAGACGGACTTTAGATTGGCCCTCCTAGAATACCTAAACACGCCTATTAGCAATACATTACCATCACCGTCGGAACTGCTAAACAATAGAAAACTACGTAGTATACTCCCGTGTGCGCCGCGCCTGCTTAGACCAAAAATACCTACAAATGTACGTAATGAGATCAATAACCGCCAGAACATACAAAAGAAAAACTACGACAAAGGCGCTAGGGACATGGTCTCCCTGTCCGTCGGGCAGCGGGGCAAAGTTCGCGTTGATAAACGTTGGGTTAGTGCGTGCGTAAAGGCTATAGTAGGTATAAGATCTTATTCTGTGCAAATTGACGGGGGCGGTACTCTAATACGGAATCGTCGTCATTTAATTCTTGACAATTCCGGAAAATTACCCAGTACAGGTAATACCAATCCTCCTCGTAGCTATCTTTACGATGATATTACCGTCCCGAGTGCTCCCACTGCTAATACTGGCCCTAACACACACACATGCTCATTGCCAGTAAGACCTGACCCTTATGTAACTTCTTCCGGCAGGGTGGTGATTAGACCTGATCGGTGGGGCTTCGATTCCTCGTGACAAGATTTAAATAAGTATGAGATGTACTTTACTAACTTATTTATCTAGTTACTAAATCGAAGCATGAAATGAATAGGTAATTAAGATTAAGAAATGTACAATTACTACAATTAGGTATAGGTATTTAAAAATATTGTTATCAATGTTATCATTTATCATATTGTTATGTACGAGTAAAACGTCACAATATCACAATATTTAATTTAGCATGTACCTATCTGAATATTGCTTAGAAGTCTTTATCCCTTTAAATGTAAAAAATAAATACCTAAATAAAAGACTTGTTTATTATAACCTACGCTACGGGATAAAGATAATATTTACCTACCTATTTACTCTTATGCATGTTTTATTTTAATGAATTAGACTCGTTATAGTTATGTATAATCATCAAACTTAAATAAATGTTAAGTTTTGATAGATTATAAATTGCATGTAATAAACAGTTCATTTGTATTTAAGAAAATTGTATAACATACTTAAATAAAAAAATAAAAAAAATGTATTATCAAATGTATATTAAAATTGTATGTACTAAACTTAGTAAATTAAGCAAGTAGATGAAAATTTATTGTAAATCGAATATACAATTTTGCAACTGTCGTGTAAAATAATTATCGAATTAAAATATATATATATATATATTAAATTATATATAAAGTAAGTATCTACATAAAGAAAGAATGTATAAACTCATTGTTGTGTATAGTGATACAATTGTAAAATTTTGTAAAAAGGGAAATTGTGGGTAGATCAGGAGTTGATATGTGGGTACTACTGCTTGTGAAATAAATCAGTCTTTGTCTCGATCTGGTGTTTGTCTTACACGTCCCATCACCTACCTAAACAAACTCCTCGGGCCTTGGGCCCTGGGGTCCACGTGCAGAGTAGGTACCTTAAACAGTTCGTTGGGCATTCGGCCTTTCTATGAGCTGCGCTTTCGGTCTTCGAGGCCTTAACGCTTATTTAGTTACAGAGTATTTTGAACGCTCTGGGCACTATTTTCTCGCAGTTTAGCATAGACCACAGACCTATATCGTAAATTAATCCGATTGGGATTCGGCCCTACTCGGCGCTCGGCTTTCAGCTTTCGTGGTCCTGACGCCACACCTTTGGGCCTCCGGCTCCGGCCCTCAGACTTCGCTTATTTAATGACTGAATATTTTGAACACTTGGTACTATGTTTTGCAAATCGGCCTCGATCATTAACCAGTATTTCAGGAAAAATCCGATCGGCCATTGGCACTTCTTGGAGCTCAGCCTTTGCGGCTTTAACGCCTCGGCTTATTTAGATACTGAATATTTAGAACGCTCTGACGGCTTGAAACACTATTTTCTCTCAGTTCGGCTTACGGCCTCCTACCCTGTATAGTTAACATGGATTTATAATGTTTGTTTGAATGGGTCAGTCCTCCAGCGGCGAGGCCGAATTACTTGGGCCCCTGGAGTGAGTTTCCGGGCCTTCAACAGTCTGGTGTGTCGGTCTTCGGCATTCCCGCTTGAAGTTCGCCCTTCGAGCTTGCTTAAGCTACTCGAGATTTCAGATAATATACCCAGCATGCTACCATCCTGGATTATTTTCTAACTTTTTCCGAATATTACTCCTGAATCTCTCGAATTAAACCATGGCCAAAGGTATTGGCATACACTGACGCTTACTGCCACGCTTTCAGCAATTTTAGTCCTCCGGATGACTTAGGGCAATCCATCCTGTGATGATGACATTGTACGAGTATGACGCTTTAAAGCTTCACTTTGACTCTTACCGTCAACTCTTTACATACCTACCTACGCTATAGAAGCGTGTTTTTAGGGTTTCGTAGTAAACAAGGAACCCTTATAGTTTCGCCTTGTCCATATGTCCGTCTGTCTGTCAGCAGGATAGCTGAGTGGCGCCCGTTAGTACTAGAAATATGCAATTTGGTACAGGTATTAATCATGCCGACAAAGTGATAGAATAAAAACTAGAAAATATTTTTTTTTTCGGGTATGTTCCCAGCTGGTGAAGTGGGGATGATTTTTTATTTGCTGTAATCCTTTAGTATGGGGTATCATTGAATAGGTCCCTTAAAAAGAATAAGGGTTTTCAAAATAAGATTTTTCTAAACTCAATAGTTTCGGGGATAACTCCTCTAGAACAAAAAAAAGTGGGTCCAAAAAATATGAAAAAAATCATGAATAGTGGGTTTATAGAAAGAATACTTTAAAATAAAACTATTTCTAACATAATCGGTTTAGCCGTTTTCGACTAACTACGGAACCCTATACTGAGCATGGCCCGACATGGTCTTGGCCGGTTTTTTATTAGCGTTTTGAAATGCGATCATTATTTTGCTTAACCTTTGGGGATATAAAACATTGAGTGTATTTAGATTTGGAACAATAGGTAGGAACCTGAAGCATTTCTTTCAATGTGGTTGCTATTTCTTTGCTATACTGAATACTTACATAATTATAAGTTTGTAAGTTTCTTTGTAATGTTTTATTTTCGATCAGGGTCACGTTTTATAAAGTAACAAGTTTATATTCATATTCATATTCATATTATTTATTCATTAACAATACATAAGATTGTGTTTGAACATTTAAAATAAATTAATAATACAAAAAAATCCTTTCTACTTTTATTATTTCTATTAAATCAATCCTTAATATAAGTTAAGTAGTTATAAAGTTAGTTTCTAGCCAATATGTCCATGCGTTAGAGAGGCAAACAGCGAAAATGTAAATTGTAACTTTATAAAACGCGTCCCAGTTTGTCTGACTTGGCTGTTAATCTTATATCTTATCATTATCACAATGCAAAGGATTTCAGCATTCGGTGTTTGTTCTAAGAAACTAATTTACCGGACTACTACATATATTATAAAACGTACAATACAGATCGCCAAACAGCACGCGTGCGAAGTCGCGGGTACAGCTATTAGTTTTCAATAAATTTCATTTCATAATAGGTATTATCTTGGTAGATAGCAATAATGTGAAAGCTTTTGAATTAATTAAGTTACTTGAAAATTGATTAATTAGTGTAGGCAGGTTATTAACGTATTTTGTATTGTGTATTTGACGTTAACATCCTACTTCACCAAATTACAGTTACGTCACTTGTAATGGGAATATTTGTGTATCAAATTAAAGCATTTTACATGCAGATTATAAATACAATTATACAAGTTATGTTTCAGTATGTGTATGAAGAGAAAACTCGAAATGTACATCGCGGTATTGAAATTTTCTTTTAATTCTAAGCCGTGACAGAACTGTCACCACTACCACGGGCCTTAGTGTGTATGAAACAGATACATTATAGAAGTGTTTGTGGTCGAGTGGTACAACGCACGGCTGCTACGCAGCGGTCGTGGGTTCAATCCCCAGCTTGTGCCGATGAGTTTTTCGAAAAACTTAAGTACATCATCATTTGATATCATCACAAGTGCTTTACGGTGAAGGAAAACATCATGAGCTAACCTGTTTGTGAGTTCCCAACGAGTATTGGGCCAGCGTTGGGACCACGCAAAACAGACACGTTAGATTTCGAGTTGCAGAAAATAGCTATAAAACAATATTGAATAAAAATGGTAATAACATGTACCACATAAATATGTATGCTTAATACATAATTGGTAGGTACGTCAGTTTGTCGCCGCGAGATAGATTTTCCATCTTTTACTAACTATAAGAGGGATGGATAGTCTATTTTGAAGCGACATACTGTCGCACTAATCATGTGCTAATGCCATGTACGTACTTCACTAATATCGAGGATTTCTAGATAATTATGATTTGAATATCAGGCGAATGTACCTAACAATACAATAACAACAGCAATTGTGGCTAAACAAAATTGCTGTACGTACCATATAGGCGCGACAAAATTAAAACTTGAAATATGTTAAAAAATAAATTGCATTTAGGCCCTTTTTTGCCTACGGCCTTTCGGTAATACGCAGACGTTCAGCCTTCACATTTTCTCGAAACGAATCTGCGGCCCTGAGATCCGTTTTAAAGCCACATTTTTACATTGTATAGCGAAGGAGCGCTGGGCTCTGGTAGCTTGGTCTGTCGGCCTCGTAAGCCGGCGCCCCTCTGGAGGACACTTCGGGCTACCAGTCCTACGCGGAGTACGGTCTACAACTTTCGCAAATTGTGGAAACGATCGTCGGGCCTGCAGCTCTCCGATTCGTTTTTATACTACACTATTCCATCACGTGCCCTGATAGCGCTGGGCTCTGGCTTCGATTGTTAAGATAGTTAAGAAGGACGGTTGTACCGCGTGGACTCGCCCGTCAGGCCTCCAGTCCTCGGGCTCGCGCCGAGCGCACCCCGATAGTGACGCTCCAAGTATTTGGCACAAAGCGGAGCTGAGCTTATTTAGATGCTGGGGTAGTTGAAAAAGCTTGGTAGCTTATTTTTCTCGCAGCTCCGTCTTCGGCCTTTCTTTAAATTTCTTACAAGTGTCATGCTAGGGCACTCTTAGTAAAAGTCCGGGCCTCTTGCTCTGCTGGCCCGGGCCGGTGTCTGGGCTCTGGTAGCTCGGCTTTCGGCTTCGCGAACCAATGCCCCTCTAAGGGACGATTTGGACCTTCGGCCCTACGCGGAGCAGGACCTACACCTACAGCTACGGTCTTCGCAGGTTGTCAATACTACTTTAATACGAGGGCCAAACTGAAAGTTTTGAGAATCTATGAAACTGCATATATTATGAGTTTTTTGTTTTAATTATCGCCTTTCTTAACTCTTTTTGATAATGTGTACAAATTTTTAATACAATTGAACCAACATCCAAAGCTCACAGGCCATTTTTCCTAGGTCATATTTTGTATGCAAATTTTCAGCTTTCGGAATTTAGTATGGAAGGTTTGGGTGGTCCATAAAAAATATTTTTTTAAAGAAAAACTGTTTACATTGGGTTTTTTTCTAGTGAGTCACATGGATACCTAAATATGTCCAATTTTCCTGACATTAAAGTTTTTGTGAATTTTCTATGATTTGCAACATTACTGCAATTTGATATTAGGGGATGGCTGTTATTAGACATTGATCTCTTTAATCATCCACAAGAAAAAATCGAAAGCAATAAAAATTGTGAAAACTACTACAAGCAATCCTACAAAAACTGGGCTTTGATGCCAAATAAGAATCTAAGCCCATTTCTTCTTCATTGTTGACTAAGACCATACTGAAAGTAGTACACTAAAATGTTTATATTTCCCGTAATGAAAGGTTCCCCGACTGCAATCGAAACAAATTATCGTAAGTAATAAGACAAGCGCTTATATGCATGCAGATACGCTCACAATAATAAACCTGAAATAGGAATTATTTTTTACTTTTAAGAAAGTTTTTAAACCGCAGTCGTGTTTTTAATTTTTTTATTTTATTTTTTTATTTTATTTTATTTTATTTTATTTGGAGATCCAACAGCTGTTACAAAGACATTAGACATAAAGTATAAACAAGAAGCCAATTATAGGAACTCACAGATAAATCCATTTTATGCTTAACTAAAAGGTATGGTACGCACTAATGCAACCACACATAACCAAAAATAATATTTTCTTCTAATATTAATACAACATACAAGTACTCTAACATGATAATTAAATAAAAAAATAAACACAAATCAATAAAAACTTTTAGAAGGACCACATGCTCACTCAATGGACTCGAAATATCGCTGCACTAGAATACGTCTCACTTTGGGAATTCTACAGTTGAATACATCAATGTCAAGTTCTTTAGACAACTCATTCAAGTTACGACTGGCTCGCGTTAAAAAGCTGTTCTGTCGGTATTTGGAAGTAACATTTTTGATGGATATTGGGGGATGATACCTTTTAGATCGTACGGGGGTGTTGAAGTATAATTGACTTAGCAACTCAGGGGAATCGATTTCGCCAAGAGTGACATTCAAGAGATAGGTGATATTTCCTTAACTGTAGAGAGATCTGTGTTAAAATTTGTAATCTGCAGACTCAAGTAATCTGTTGTCTCTGTAAACTCTTTTTTTATTTTATCTTGAGCTCGTGTAATTCATTTCGAATTTCCGTAAGGTTTTCTTGCTTTGTGGAGCTTAATTTAGAATCTATATTCGCTGAATCCTTTTTCATACCGGCCAGTTTAGAATCTAATAGGATTGATAAGGCCTCCATGCTGAATTGGGAACAGTCTGTATTTTGTTTACTCTCTAAAGTGCGATTCGGTTCTAACACGCTATAGCCGCGCTGTGAGACGTGTAAGTCATCAGCCTCACTCATAGACATATCGATCAGCTCGGGCGGCGACGCAGCGCTCTCGTAGTGTTTTTTTACTGGTGTTCCATCACCCCTCTGGCCGCGCAGCGTAATGTTGTTACAGGACATGCAGCGCCAGGTGTGTCTTGTCTTACCTGTATTTTTTCCTTATAATACTGCTCAGGTATGCCAAGACATGCATAATGATATTTATGATGGCAGCCTGAGCATTCTAGTAGCTCTTCTTTAGCAATCTTATTGGGGCAAGCTGCATTCATATTGAATCTTTGTATTTATAATATTGTAGCAATAGGATATAGCACTGACCGTGCTATATACCGACGTACCGCTCGGTCCGTGAGCTGCGACGCGCGGTAGATGCAAGCTGCACTGGTCGTCCTTGAACTTGCACCGGCCGATAGTGCACCGGCTTTCTAATAACTTATTTCACTTCACTTGACACGTTGATTACGGCTGAACCACATAACCGATTTAAAAACTGATAGTATTGTAACATTCCTTGTTTTATCCGTAAAATTTTGATATATAATTTAATGTAATTAATAGTTTTTTAGCGGGATTTTACATTTAAATAACCGGGAGCACCGAACAACACGTCAACACCGCGAGCGATCGCCCCTCTCCTCTATCTAGGCCTAATAAATCTATGGTGTCGTTAATAAATAGATAATTATTATCGCAGGGTGTAAAGTAGGTACATATCGATTCCTTTGGGTTCAATTGGCGTAAAATGCAGGTTTTCAGGAGAAGCAAAGAAAACAACTTTATTTTTTAAGTTGTTTTTTGACCTTTATTTGTGATGTATATAGAACCAATTGTAGATTTTTAGTATTTTTAACCTGTGGCCTATTTCACCATAATTACAAGTGTGACAAATTGTAAAATATCACTGTTACTGACGTCACAGGCCTCCGTAGGCTACGGCTACCGCTTACTATCGGGCGGTCCATGTGCTTGTTTGCTACCAACAAAAAATATTACTAATAACGTTTTTAAGTCATTATTAAACTGCTTTTTATTTTCCGAAACCCGTGACAATTGTCGCATGGTTTAGTAGAATTCTCATTCAATCTTGACATGAGGTTCGGCTTATGTCGGAATTTCGCTACAATTGTCGTGTTTTTGTGACAATTGTAATTTTGCTTCGCAAAAAAGTAGTTGTTTCCTGCTAATTTACTAAGGTTCCTGCACTAAATTTTATGTTGGTGGCAAACAAACGCACGGCCCTTCCGATGGTTAACGGTAACTGTAGCCTATAGACGCCCCAGATGGCTGAAACAGTAAATTTACAATTGTAGCACTTGTCAATGTGGTGAAATTGGGGCGTGTAGCTACCGTAGTGATAAACTAAACGATTTAGAAATTAGAGGGTTGTAAAGGACACGTTATAATTTTATCGTTCATAGCATTATTGCTATGAACGTCCTTTACACCCACGATTTTCCTGAACAGTTAGAGTTGACAGGGTCATAAATGACGGTCTTACATGATTTTCATACATAATCGGGGCGTAAAAGTAACCGAAATGGTACAAATGGCAAATGTTTTGAGCTTAGTTTACTAATTAAGAAACTTGAAAAATGTATCAAAACGTATAGTGGTACAGTGTTTATTTATCTAAATAGTTAGCAACAACAATTTTAGTTACAAATTTAATTAAAAACTAATTTACTAAAACTACCTGAGTCTAACATTAGGGTCCCATCACTATTTATTAGAGGACGTGCCACTGAACAAACTGGCAAAGATATAACTGCAAAATGATGGATATCCTGCTCATTCGGCTCTTCCAGTTCGGCAGTATCAGAATGAAACATTTCCTGATAGATGGATCCGATATTGGGCACGTCTTATTTTTTTTAACTTTTACAACTTTTGATGCAAACAAGTACACATTCCGCCCGGCGGTAAGTAGTAAATGGACGCCTACAACGCCAGTAAATAATACTTGTCACAATTGTCGCACCTGTCAGCATGGTGAAATAGGGGCCTGGATCCAGAAAAACGGCAAATTGACTGACAAGGAAACAGACAAATCGGAAGAGTAGAACAATAAAGAAAATGGACGCATCGGTAATTAGGAGGATCGGGAAAGTAGACGGATAGGTAAACAGACGGATCGGGAAAGTGGACCGTTTGGTAAAGTAGACATCTCGGGTAGGGCCTGCAGTACCGGGGCCGGTACTGAGATTTTCATTTCCCGGTACCGAGCGGTACCAGTACCGGGACTCCCGGTTCTGTCCGGTTCTTGCATCGGCGTATGACTTAATGACTTTATTACTAAATTGGCTATTGAACAAATAAATATAAATAAACCGTAATGCAGCGCTTCTAGTATTAAATGTGACGTTTTCAAGTTAAAGGTCGCGTATCATATGGACGAAATTTGCTCGTATTTTTATACGAATTAGAGCGTCCTTGTGCCTAAGTGACAATGTTGTACCTTTAGGAAAATGTCACAAAACTCACAAACTATATATCTTCCATTAAAGACAAAAGTGACACAACTAAAAAACCATGAAAAAATATTTTATTGCAAAAACGACATTATAAACACTAATATTTTACGTGGCACTAAAACACCTGTATTGTAACACGTAAACACCATATTTGTATATGTGGCAGTTTTAAATAAAATAAATATGTAAATATTGTGTTCCTTTATATAAAAAGTAGTCGCAATACGGAATGTGGCGGTTTAGATTTTAAAAATGTATCCTCTTAAATTGGATTTTCCCTAAAACAAAACTGCCGTATTTGGATTTGCAAACTTTTTGATTTAAAAATATATTCGAGTCCATCAATCACAGGTGTCATATTTGTACATGTGGCTGTTTTGAATTAAATACATATGTATGTAAATGTATTATTTCGTCGGTTGACAATCAAAACTCACTAAGTAACAAATGCCTATTTGAAATAAAGCTCGTATCTCAGTTCTGATTCAATACTGACATACGAGGTTGCTAAGAGTAGTGACAGTTTTTATAGTGAGTTTTGCTTGTCAGCCGACGATTTATAAACAAAGGAGACGCAATACAGTTTAGATTCTGAAATGTACCTACACTGCAATTGTACGTTTCAAAACACAAAACGATCGTATTTGCATTTAGAATAAATTATATCCATAAAATGTGCCAGATATACATATATTCTTATGCAGTGAGTTATGTTTGTTTTGCATGAAATCTGCTAATTTCTTGTGAAACATGTTTGTTTGCTGATCTGAACAAGAAATAATATTGCCCCTAGGTATAAATAAACAATCAAATTTGATATTATTAATATTAGTATACATCAGTGAACATCAAAATGTCATAACTCAAAGATAGTTTTTTTTGTGGACAAGCAAACAGAGGTTTGAAGACCATACATCTGTCATCATCATAAATGTCATAATTTAAAGATAGCATTTTAGTGGATAGGACTGTAGGTGTAATATATTTATGGATTTTATCCATATTATGTATTAATTATATTATGTGTAAATATTTTGCTTTAAATATAAAAAAAATATACACACACAAAAGCACTCGTGTGCTTTACACGATCACAGCTACATAAGAGTTAAAAACATAATCTCTATATTTGTTAATACACAAGACGGCTCTGAAAAAACACGCATCTTGAATATTTAACATAGAACCGGGAAAGAACCGGGACATTATCTTCAGTACCGGTCCTCTCGGTACCGGGAGTACCGGGAAATTCCCGGTACTGAGAGAACCGGGAGCAGGCCCTAATCTCGGGAAAGTAGACGGATAGGTAAATAGACGGATTGAGAAAAAGAATTACACAGATCGAGAAAGTGGACCATTTGGTAAAGTAGACAGATCGGGAAAGTGGACCGAGGGTGCCGGAGGGAATAAAAATAATCTGCATTTAAAATTACCGAATTGTCTTTTTTTCAATAATCTCTTAAGTGGTTAGAGTGGATTTATCTGAGTTTGAAGTTAACCGACTCATATTTGTTTACGTTATTTCTGTTTTTTTTTACTAAAGATAAAGATAAAGATAAAGATATTTTATTTGCTAAGGACACACAGATATACAAGTACAGATAGTAGGTACAACACGGTTTCGGAAGCAGGTATCCTGTCGTCATCCGACATGCAAATTATGTTTAGAAATACAAACTACCTATATTTATCATTAAAATTAATACATTTACTTTAAATTGGTAATTATTTGATATTACTATTATCATTAATCATTAAGGATTTCAATTCATTAATAAAATTTTACATTTTGTTTCCTTTCTGGTATGCAGAAATTTGACAAGAAACTATCCAATTTATATAAACAATAGCCCAAAATTATTTTTAAAATTATTAAAATTCAAATTACACATTTATTATTACATATTTATTACATTTTTATTAATAGTAAGTCAATTTATAATTCCCTTCCATTCGTTCGTTCGTTCACGCGTTCCGCCATTTTCACTACATCTTTCATTTGATCAACGGCCATGACGGCAATCGCACAAGCTTCAAAAACATGGCACCCGCGTTTAACTAACGATTTAGTGAGCTAAAGCAGCTAATCATTTTGCTCAAGACTATCAACGTGGATTCATCGAAACTACAAGGTATGTTCTTTATGTTTGTTTTAAGCCTATATTTTTTACTCTGCTATATAATGTTATACAATTACCCAACAAACAATAATTATTAAAAAGAAATGCCGTTAGACGAGAACTTATTTGGGTTTTCCCTTTTGTTATAGGACGAGGGCGTCAGAGTGAAGAGCTTGCAAATTCTCCTGTCGGGCAAGAAGATGTACAAGGTTGATTTTATTGTATTTTTCGATTATTATACTCTACATATTCTTTGGTACTATAAAAACAGTGCTCTAGCAGAAAACTATTTAGCATCTGTTTATATTTCGTACCGTTTAACTGTTTTATGCTGTCCGGCAAATCGTTGTATAGAACTATGCACATATTATACGCATTCTTTTTGTAAATCGTTAAGTGGCATCGAGGTTGATGTAAAAGGTTCTTGTATTGTGTTCTCTGGCTCATATAGAATTCTGACCTCATTTTAAATAAGTCTGGTCGGTTTTTTACTAGTTCACATGCTTTTTTTATATACATGCAAGGTAGCGGCAATATATTTGTCTTCTTGAAAAGCGGCTTGCAGCTATCGTCAAATCTAGCTTTCATTATTGCACGTATACAATTCTTTTGCAATTTGAAAGCTCTTTCAACATCAACTGAGTTTCCCCACAGAAGTAAACCGTAACTTAACACTGACGAGACAACGCCGTGGTAAGCTGTAACTGCTGCTTCAATGCTAACTGTATTTCTCAATTTTCTTAAGGCAAAAATAAATCTAGTTAATCTGCTGCAAACTGCATCAATATGATCTTTCCAGTTGAGATGCTGATCAATGTTTAACCCTAAAAATTTAATACTTTCACATTTTAAAACTGGTATATTGTTATAATCGATATTTAATTGAATTGGAAAACTATTATATGAATGGAATTGAATATAGAATGTCTTTGTCATATTAATATTTAGATTATTTTTACATGTCCAATTTTTTATGTCAGCCAGAGCATTATTAACTGTACTTTCATATGTATCAGGATTTTCAGCCTTAACTAGTAGAGTTGTATCATCTGCGAAAAGTATACATTTGTGAGGGATAGCTAGAGGGAGATCATTAATGTACACCAAAAATAAAAGAGGCCCTAGGATGCTCCCCTGAGGGACACCAGACTTAACTTCACGAAAATCTGAGCGGTATTTAACTTTAGTAAAACTCTTTTTTATCTTTTCTATTTTTAAAATTTCTGTGCATTGTTTTCTGTCTGACAAATAACTTTTAATCCAATTTTGCGCGACTCCTCGGATTCCGTAACGTTCAAGTTTGGCTAGTAGTCGACCATGATCAACGCAATCAAATGCCTTGCTTAAGTCGAGAAATATTGCCAAAATAGGTAATTTATTGTTTAGACATTCCGTTACAAATTTTACGAAATCGAAACAAGCAAGTTCAGTTGAAAGACCTTTTCTGAAACCATATTGTTCTGGTATATCGAACGGTATATCGTCGATTGTAATATGAATTAATGTAACCACCAAAATGACGGAATTGAGTTAAGTATACCGTTCCACTGCAAATTTCCTGCTCTATCGAACGGTGTATATTATAACATTTTGATATTCAGAAAAAAATGTCGAATACGTTAACAAAAACTTTGCCATTTTATTAGGTTTCTACGTTTTTTATTAACGGTTTCAAAAAATCATAGACAATATTTTAACGTAAGTACGAATTTATAAGTACAAAATCCGTCCTTCCTAATGTACTCACCATATTTTAATAAATGTCAATGCTGTAAGCGCCATTTGTATTGTATGGCTCATAAGCAGTTCGGTTTCAATTTGTGAGTTACACTAAATTACGAAATCCACTTTTGATGATTTTCATTAAATTATTAACGTAACTCCAAATTTTTTTCAAAATGTATAACGTAAGCACCAGCCATTTCCCGTACTACATCTGTGGTCGCAGTTAGTAACTGTGCGCTAAATAGACCGCTCAAAAATAAAACAAACAAGATAAACATTATTTAAATAGGATAATTGACTAAAAAGATACAAAATAATTTATAAATGTCAAATTCGTTTTTGGGCCCTCCTGAAAAATCGTCATTTGGTGGTTACATTAATTCATATTACAACTGACGATATGTCAAACATCTTGTTTGGTTGTAGATATACTATTTACTATTGAATGTACGAACCTTTCACCGTATAAAAATCTCCATGCGGAAACAGTCTTCTGAAACCAACAAAATATTCCTCTTCGTATTCCAACAACTTCTGGAAGACGATGTCGGCTTCGTTCGAGTTGGAGATCACCGCCAGGATGCCACCTTCCATGAAACAGGTCTGCATAGCGTCTGTCCATGGCTTCTTCCTCTGGTTGAGCTTATAGCACTTCTTAGTTAGTTTATCGTATGTGTAGCCTGAGCAAATACATAAATACTTTGATTGGTGAATAAAACCAGGCCTGTCCAAATTCTCGCGTCTGGGTTCGAACTGTCAGGGCGAGTGTATACTGTAGTTTCCTAAATGGCAGTTAATACCATTCTCATTTTTTTCCACTTTTTATTTTTCTCGTAAGCTTCATTTATCAATAACAATTATAATCATTCTCATATTTTCCCATTCTATGTATTTATTAGTAGCTTATTTTCTCGATATGTTTTTTAACCGTTCTCATATTTTCCCATGCTATGTATTTATTAGTATCTTATTTTCTCGATATGTTTTTTAACCGTTCTCATATTTTCTCATGCTATGTATTTATTAGTAGCTTATTTTCTCGATATGTTTTTTAACCGTTCTCATATTTTCCCATTCTATGTATTTATTAGTAGCTTATTTTCTCGATATGTTTTTTAACCATTCGCATTATTCCCATTCTATGTATTTTTCACGACACTGTTCGTAAATGTGGTGATTGTTTGACTAAACACAGTACGGAAAATTGCCTATAGACGTGTGGCTGTCAAATTGTGACAGTTGTACATCTATGAACGTCACGAACAGTACAACAATGTTGAACGTAAACTAAAAGGTCATATCTAAACACGGTTTTCATAGGTAGATACGACGTTTTGAAAATTCAACATTTTTGTTGAAACCAATCAAATTATTTTGTTAAATATTTTTGATTTGTTATTTAAAGTAGTAACACTACTATATACTAGTGGTGTGAGTTCTTTTCTTTAGTATATGACATCTATTTAAGTTTTGAAAATTATTTCAGAGAAATTTTCTCGGACTGCTTGTTTTTATTTTAATTTTTGTGGCACAAGAGTCATGGCGTTCAGCCACATAAAAATGTGTCTAATTTTTAATAATTATGAAAAATGTGTTTTATTTCCTCGCAGTTGTCGTGAAAAGCACAATGTTTAGCCTCGGCTAAAAGTGCAATAGGGTCGGCCTTCAAACAAACTCGTTCATCTATTGCTTACTTTCCAGCCTCTACAACAATGTAGGTAAGGTGTATTCGGGTAATTCCGTATGTTAAAAATCGTAGGGTAATGCCGATAATAAGACTTTAAGACGACAGAATTAAGGGTGATTTCCTGTGATTTTCGAAATTAGCCGACTTTCGAAATTACCCGAATATACCTTACTATAAACAGTTCAAGATTAGGATGGTTGAAAGGAGAGCAGGGAGGCCTTTGCCCAGTAGTGGAACACTGAAGGCTCATATAAATAAATAAATAGGAATAAATTAATATCGTTTATTGAAACTTAAAGAAATTCCTACTTTTTTTTCTTAAAAAATATGTTGTATAAATATATGACTGACAATTGACAATAGTTCTTTTTTTTACTGGTCTTTTTTTTAATGCAGCCAAATAGCCGCTGAAATTCTAAACCCAACTGTATTTTTAATTTTTTCATTTGACCCCGATTTCATGTGAAAATTTCAAAGTGGCTATTTGGCTGCATTAAAAAAAATCGACTAAAAAAAATGAACTATTTTCAATTGTGAAAGTTAAAATTAGTATTTATTAACTTAAGTGACAAGCATATTAATACTTCAAGCAGGCCAAAAGTGAGATGGTTTTTTTTAATGTCATATTTTCCCAGCAGAAAATTATTGACAATATTGTCGATTTTCATATCCATTGCAATGTATTTTTTAGCCCTTTTCCGAAAGACATCAGGGCGAACATCATTTTGTAGCTCTTGGAAATCCACTGCCTGTGCCTCGTCCTTCAGTTCTGAGAGCACTAATAAAATATTAGATTTTTTTTTAATGATATTATTAATCTTTTTGTGCCAGCTCTCAGTCACGTTGTTCGTTCGGTGACGTTGCTTAAAGCATGATACTATTTGGATCATATCTATTTGAACCCATTGCGATGACATGTATTCATTAAAGTCTTGGATGCCTGGCATTTGTGGCATGTTTGACGAAATTTCGATCCAACCTTCGTGAATTTTTAAGGCTGGCAAATGGGCAAGGGCCGCACATTTTGCTACATAGGTACAACCCTCGCGTCTCGATAATATATTAAATTTTTCGGCATTGTTGTACACTGCTTGCGAAAAATGAAAATAACATCCGGTGATTTTTGATAACGGGTACAGTTTGCGGAACGCGTTGATTGCCGCTTTCTCAAAATCCACTTTTAATTCATCAGGTTGAAACCAAGGAATGTTTTGTTGAAAACTTTCAAACATGTTTTCATAGGTCTCCTGCTGCTTGTTAGGTAATAGGACATAGATGCAAGGCAGTACTCTTGTGTGGTCAGCAGTAGACCCAATGTCCGCATGAAAAGTGTACAATTGCACAAACGGTTCTGGAACGATCCGAAAAGTACCGTCTGCAAAAACTTCTTACAATTTGCGAGCCATTCCTTGGCTTTTTTCAGTAACAAATATTAAAAAGTCGTCTTCTTTGACACAAAGCCAGTCCTGGGCTAAGCTTTCTGGTACCAGGATGTCTCCGCAGCATTCGAAAGATTCTTCCTCGCGGCGGGCTCTGTATAAACTATCTTTTTTGTTGCGTAGAATCGGCAGTTTGTCTGCATATTCTTCGGTCATAAACTGCCTCATTTCTTCCTTCCACAAGGTTGGGATTGGTTTATATGACGTAGTCACCTTCTTTTTTAAAATAATTATGCTGCGCTCTATGTCAATGCTCTCATGGTCTGGTATACAGCAATGTTCGCGCTCTCGAATTATCTCAGTTTTGTCAGGGTTGAGCAATACTGAGCCATAGCAATGACCAACCTTGTCGCAAGTCCATACAGAAGTCGCCGGACTTCTTTGTGATTTTCGCGTTTTAAGTAATGCCTCCGACCGCCCTTGATCAAAATTTTACCTCTGCGGTTGCTTTCAATAAAGCTAAAAGTTGCAACACTATCTTCCAAATTGTTTGATGCCATTGAAAGTCCTAACAAATTACTTTTTCGAGAAGACAAGAATTATATTCTCACAACGACTGAATTATGTTATGTCACATATGACAATGATTGATGCGTATGTTGAAGAGTATGCATATTGATTATTATCTAGTATCTATGATTATTTAAACGTTTATATGCCTAATCAACTAGTTTTCAACCTTAGAGTATTTACTATTACTTATTTGCTATAAAAAATACATGTATATTTATTATTTATTTATTTAATTATGCGGCTGGTCATAAAACATATAGGGATATTAAGCTATTAATAAAAAAAATGTATGGAAAATAATGCGAATGGTTACAAAACATACCGGGAAAATAAGCTTTTGATAAAAAAATTGAATGGAAAAATATGCGAATGGTTACAAAATATACCGGGAAAATAAGCTTTTCATAAAGAAATAGAATGGAAAAATATGCGAATGGTTACGAAACATACCGGGAAAATAGGCTTTTCATTAAAAAAAAGAATGGAAAAATATGCGAATGACTAAAGTTGCTATAGGGAAAGGAAGATTACGAGAAAAATATAAAATGAGAAATAATGCGAATGGTATTAACTGCAATTAGGAAATAACGATTTTCGGAACCTACAGTATACACTCACTAATACGCCCAATGCCAGAGAATTTATTATAACAATGAACAATAAAATAAATTAAAAATAAAATGCAATATAAAAAATGTAGTAATTAAACTATTAAGATTATTAATATTTTTTAAAAGGAAGCACCTTATTCCTTCAGAAACGATACAAGTTACGCGATAGAAAGAGAGCGCACTTCTACGTGACATTTAGCGTTGCGCGGTGGAAATTTGAACTTAATATAAATACGTAGTCCTTAAGTTCTGTCATAAAGATTTTGTCTTGTAAAATATTGTAAAAAGGACGAATACAAAAAACGTAAACATGTTTTGAAAGCTTATTTTATGATGATAAAATTGCGTTAGAATTGTTTTGAAATGAATATTCACATTTTGTGCCATTCCTTTTAAACTTGAGATCCTCGACCGTAGTCAGCACGCGGGCAATTTGTGAAAACATGCTTAAAAAAACTGATAGAAAACCAATATTGTAGAAGTATCTGAATCTAACATTTTAGTTTTTATGTAACCTTTATAATTGGACATCTTTTAAAGCTAGAATGTAGATTTCTAAGAAGCTCGTACTTCAGATGGTCATATCTAGAAAATTTCGTAATTTACTATTTCGCTTAAAAACGCGTAAATTTGAGTATCACGAAATAAAGGCATTTGGTAAATCACGTAAAATAGCTATTTAAGGTTAAAAACCAGTTGACTCTTGTACATCAAAATAAAGGTAATAGACCATGCTATCATGATTTGGTACGAAAAAGAAAAAGCCATAGAACACAAAATAAAAATAAATACGGGCTAAAATTGCTAGAATCGATCGGGTGTTTTTTGACGTGTTTTTTCATACCTTCTTTCACATAAAACGGGGCTTTGTGCGAAAACAAAACAATAATTTTCGTGAAAATTTATTGAAAGTCAATCAATATTAAACAACCTTTAAAACCATATATAGAGTTATATATTTATAATAGTACATGTTAGCTTTCTTGACGCCAAAACTTTTATGACAGAAGTTTTGTACCGACTAGGTAGTATCGTAGCAAGAATAATTGTTTCTTTAAACGGATTTTTGCAGAGGGCTTTCTGTACTTGTACTAATATGTATTCTGTGATAAAACTTCAGACTGTGATTTACAGGAGAACGGGAGCAATAAATTTAAGAAATACATACTCTTTTGTCAGATAAAATGTTATTAAATTCTTACCCCGATCAATGGTAGGACACGATGGTATGACTTCTTCAATCTTTTTGCAGACAAAAGGTTTTATGTTTTCCGCCTCACAGGACTCTAGCTTGTATACGCCAGTTTCTACTTCCATCACCACGCATGCACTCTGACCATCAGAATCTTCATCTTTATCCGGAAGAGGGGATGGTGTTGTCATACCTGAAAACTAATCTCACTTAGCCTGTTCAGCAGGCCAAGATAAAATTCTGGGGCATTATTCAGAGCGTAAACGGACATCTTATTCATCTGGTCACATTTTTTGAAAGTGGCTGAATGATTTGAGGTTGCCTTTGGTTGTCTTATAGAGAAACGCGTGCTGGATCTGACGACGAAAATAGTACCAAACGATGCAGCCACTTCCAAAAAAAAGTGACCAGATGAATGAGATGTCCGTTTACGCTCTGAGGAATGCCCTCTGTGGGTTTATGGCGTTGTAGCCGTCAGTAGCCGTACCTACCATGACTTTACAAGTATTGGTAACTTTAGGTTTTACTCGATACGTAAAGCAGGTCATCGCGCTCGCTCCAATTATGTCAGTGCCAGAGCGATATTAGTACATTGTGTTTTAAGGGCAGTAAATAAGAATCATATTTTTTGTACCGCTCGTGGCACACACAATGTTTTTCATCACACCTGTGAGGCAAAAAAAGTAAATAAAACAATATATTTTCACAAAACTACTCTAAAATGGTCTAAATCAGGGATGCATCCCGGCGCGGCGCGCGGCGCGCTAGTGCGACGTAACGTTGTGTGAAAATCCTTGGCAGCCATAGGGGGTAATGACGCATCTACGGCGCGTATCGCCGCAGCGCATTGGCGCACTTACCGAACAGGTGTGATGAAAAATGCTTTACGTATCGAGTAAAACCTAATGTAGCGTTTAGGTACTTTGCAACTTCAGGTTCTAACAAGTATGCAACGAAAGTGACGAGTAGCACGATAAACGGCAAGCGCATGATCATCATAAGCTACCTGCAATCGTATACGATAAGCGATAAGTCACGTGACCACAATAATGTATGGAAATGGTCAGATGACTTTTCGTACAAATCTGTAATTCTCATACATATTACTCTCTCTCACTCTAATGACGCCTTCGTTTGCGCGACGGAGAAAACTTCTCGAAATTTATGAATTTCGATATTTGCGGTATTAGACCTGGAACGCCGCTGTCAATAATTTGCGTGCCAATTAATGACTAATTATTTTAAATCCGAATGGCTCGTGACGGACGATAATGTGTCCAATTTGATGAGTTGAGATAAATACACGGTGTATCCTGAGTCACTAATTACCTCGCAAATACCGGAACCGGATTATGCTCGTATGTCAGTCGGGAGTAATATGGGACTGAACCCGAAATTTTTTTCATATACAGTGTGTTACCATGATACTGGCTTTTATTGTAACCGAGGAATGCGATGCATATTTTTAGCCAAACCCTGAGCATTATTTGATTCAAAACTCCAATTATAAAGTAATTAACTTTCTAAGAAAAGTTAATGGAGAAGCAATGTACCTACAGTCAAGGGCACAAATATCTAAGAATAAGAATAAAGAATAAAAAAGTTTTATTGCCCAAATTACAGAATACAAAACAAGAAAAAAAAAAACACAAAAAATATAAACAAGGAATGTAGCAAAAACAAGAATTCTTATCTTATACCCAATATAAAAACGAAATAAAAATAAAAACTAAATAAAAAAAAAATATAATAATAAATAAAAATTGCTTTATATAGGTATGGGCAATAGGTACCAGTCTCAGCATAAGCTAGATATGTGAAGTATATTCACTTACCCAGCGCTGATTTTCAGACAGGTCCTTCTAAAACTAAGTTAAACTAAGTTAGGTAGGTCGGTCTTGCTCGCAGTTGTGTTTGTACGTGTGTGTGTGTGTGTGTCTGTGTGTGTGTGTGTGTTTCAGCATGCCATAAATTATTACAAGATTATAATTGTTTGTAGTTTTAAAAATATCAGAGGTACACATCTGTACACTTTTTTACTTATGTCTGGAGCATAAGGCTTAAAATCGTATATATATTTATGCCCCTGACTGTACAGCCAAAGACAAAATAAGGCGTCCATAAAAATGTGCAAAAATATGTCCCAGTGCACTCTAATTCTATGTAATAAGAACGTCGTAACATATTTGTGAGCGGATTCTTTCGATAGTTATTTTTGCACTTGACTGTACTTCATCGTTAATTTTCACTTGGCAATGACAGATCGCAGCCACTCACAACGTTTGACAACCAAGCACTACACGCGTTACATTGATCATTCGGAGGAAATAAACTTAATTGTACGGTCACTTGAAAACGATTTCTAGAAATGCGTATTATTACCTATTTTAGTAAATGCCAGGGTCATGGTAACACTGTATATTGGTTTTGTGAATTCAGCACTTTGTATGAGAAAGTGATTTTTCTAGCTAGCTTAACCTTAAAAAAATATGAGTAACATACCATCAACAGTCATGAACTCGCCCAACCCAAACTCGTCGTGTATGCCCACAAAAATATCCGTAACATTAGGCTTGACTTTCATCGGCGCAACTAGAGCCTTCACGGCAGACCACTCTTCCAGGGTCTTTGGGTAGAAAAGAGTGGCTCCTTCGTCATCGCAGGCCAAGAAGGCTGAGCCCCAGGTCTGGCCAGCTTGGTCCCAGTGTAGCTTGTAGAAAGCGTCAAACTGCTCGATGTAAGTGTAGTCTTTTCTATAGAAATGCTCGCAGCGAGATGACACTGCGACGTGTATTCCTGTTTTCAAAGTAGAGATAAACCCAGCAATCGGGACTATGGGTACAAAATATTAACAAATAAAAACAACAACATAGGAACAATTTAGTCAAGAAGAGTACAGATCATATTGCTGTCACAATGAACTTCAGTATATATTGAACTGAAGATAATTGAGACAGGGACAATAATTCAGGCGTTTCCGTGAAAAGCCGAAGAGAAGGGATTTTGCACTACATTACGAGTATACGACTCATAAAATACGTGGAAATCGATGTGTAAATTATACATATTCCAATATTTGATGATTTATTTTATAGCTGCCATCAGATCTATCGGAGCGGCCACGGTACTCAAAAATATCTGAACGTGAGCTCTAATATCATGACAATATTTATACAGGGTGTTTGGTTAGCGGTGTCGGAGCTTTTAAGGGCTTAAACTACAATCAATTTCATCGATAAATTACAATACATTTTTTTTGTGCCAACGATAATCAAATGGCGGCAATTTTAAATTTTCATAGGTACAGACGAATACGGGTGCATGTGGTATTTCTGGAATTAGACGTCGACATGCACCAAAAGGGTTCTCTCTGACAGCTGCATTAGCGTTCCCGTTGCAAAATCCATAAATAAATGAATGTCAGCAGTGTACTGACTAGTGAAGTGGCCGCCTTCCATCCTTCCAGTGCATGTTTGAGCACTTTTAATGCCTAAAGAACTTAAGGTATAACATTATGATGGTGTTATTTTTTACACGACTGCCAAAAAAGGAGAGTATATATGTGTTCAGCCCCTATGTATGTTTCATATTTTCTTTAAACTCGCTGATCTTCGCGGCCACTTAACCGTTTTTAATAGTGTAAGGTATCATTAGAATCCTCGTGACGTCGCGGGTAACATAGGATATGTGACGTCACGTTAAAACAATATGGCGGCCTATAAATTCAATAATGTCTGACAAAAAAAACAATTTTGAAAAAACCTATCGAGTTTGGTATCAAAATGAAGAGCTTTGAACTGCAATTACGATTATGTGTTTAACTTTTATGTTTGTTACTTATTCTAGAAAAGCCAGATTCATTAAAATACAATTAAAGCGCCAAGAATAATATATCATCCAAATGCTATGATCTGGGTATCAAATTCAAGCTTTTTTTGTGCAGATTATAAATATATATACAAGTTATATGTTTAAATATATGTTTGAAGAGAACACTCGAAATGTTCTACATCGCACCATTGAAGTTTTTCTTCGAAGCCTAAGGCACTGGTCTCACCGCGAGCTACTAAGCTATGAACTATCGGCTATAAACACGAACAAAAGATACGCACTCCCGTGTAAATAAAAGAGACACGGCGATACTCGCCCAGCTATCAGCTATCACCGCCGGGCCAGTATCGCCGCGTCTCTTTTTTTCTCGCGGGAGTGCGTATCTTTTGTTCGTGTTTATAGCCGATAGTTCATAGCTTAGTAGCCCGCGGTGGGACCAGTGCCTATACATACAAGTAAATAAATATACAAGTTATATGTTTAAATATATGTTTGAAGAGAAAACTCGAAATGTTCTACATCGCACTATTGAAGTTTTTCTTCGAAGCCTAATGCCAGCCGTACACCTGTAAGTTTTTACGTAAGTTATAGGGACGGAGCTATACTAAGGAATGAGATAGTAATATTCACCTCTCACTCCTTAGTATAGCTCCGTTCCTATAACTTACGTAAGAATTTACAGGTGTACGGCTGGCCTAAGACGCGACATGACTGTCACAGTTGACACATCTTCTTGACCGTTAAGTGTGTATGAAACAGATACATTGTATTGTACATACGCGCTTGTGGTCAAGGGGTGAAATGCACGGCTGCTACGCAGCGGTCGTGGGTTCAATCCCCGGCTCGTACCGATGAGTTTTACAAATACCTTATGAACGATATGTCATTTTCATTTGATATACAGTAAGTAGATACCGGTCAAAAGTTTAAGTGTTCACTCCATGATTTCGATACAAAATACACTTTCGGGGGATTTTTTTTTCAGTGTTAACAACAAAATTTCAAGATCTATTTAAGATTTATACCCTTGAATTTAAAGTATGAATAATTTAAGTATTTATTACCAGAACGTGAGAGGGCTCCGAACCAAATCGCATTCGTTTTTAGCGAATGTTCTTTTGTCTAATTACGATTTGATATGTTTAACCGAAACTTGGCTCACCGATGACTTCAGTGATGAGGAATTTTTTTATAGCAATTATAGTGTCTATCGTTAGGATCGGCCGGCGAAGGCGGCGGCGCGCGGCGGCGGCGTGCTGGTGGCGGTGCGGCGCGGACTGCTGACGGATGGCCTCTGCAGCTCGCCGCACTCCGAGGAGCTATGGTTGTCTCTGCCTCTGTCTGCGGCGGACTCCAATCCTAGCGTGCGGGAGCGTGCGGGCTACTTACGTATTGCTTGTGCTTATTTCCCTCACAATCGCAACCATGCTGTTTCGTTACAAACATTTTTTGACAATGTTAATGACGTGATATGTCGTCACCCGAATGATGATTATCTTCTATTAGGAGATTTTAATATCTCTCACGCTATCTGGAGTCTTGACAGTTCATCAATCCTGGCACTAAATCACAATAATAATCCCTTAGCTATTGCGCTTTCTGACTTTCTTTCCCTTTCTGGGCTACAACAGTATAACGGGTGTGTTAATGCTCATGATCGTATTTTAGACCTTGTAATTAGTAACCTTGATTGTAGTGTATCAGCCTGTTCTTCTCCTCTTACGCAAGAGGATTTACATCATAAATCTCTAGTAATTTTCTTTCCTTTGTCTCTAAGGAACACATTACATTCCACAGTGCATTACAAATATCTATATCATGTTGCCAACTTTGACAGCATTCGGCAAGGCCTTTCTGCCGTGGACTGGTCCGTAATTGACGATATGGATATAGAATGCGCTACTAATTATTTTTATGAAATTTTAAACACATTAGTGAATGAGTTTGTTCCGAAACGTAAGGTTTCCTCAACATCTAAATATCCACCTTGGTATAACAGACCTTTAATAAAAATTATTAAAAACAAATCAAATGCTCATGCTAAGTGGAAAAAATATAATAACGAAATGGACTACGCTGAATTTAAATTACTTAGAAAACGGGAGAAGAAACTGAGTAAAGATTATTATATTAAATATGTTGCATTCAGTGAGAAGAAAATCACTTCCTCTCCCAAATTCTTCTGGAGTTTCATAAAATCTAAGTTTTCGGCTAATGAGGTGCCTTCCAACGTGTTTCTCAATTATAATTCTTGTTCCGATGGCAAAGCCATTTGTGATTTATTTAATAGCTACTTTAGGCCGGTTTTTGTTACCAGTGGCACTCAACCTCAACCATCTCCCGTACCGTCCTCGTCCTCACCGGTTGATATCTCTAGTATTAATATTACCTACGATCTAGTATGTAGACACCTGAAACTCATTTGTGTTAATAAGGGTGCAGGTTTTGGTAATATTCACCCGTTCTTAGTATCTAAACCTTACAAGGAACTTGCGACTCCACTGGCTAAGCTTTTTAGAAAGTCTCTCATGGAACGGCACGCCGCGTGAGGGCTGGAGCATCACCGGAACCAGCGAGTCCGCAGGGCGAGCTTCAGGGTAGAAGGCCGAAAGCCGAGCTCGCGGAGGCCGAACCGCGTCACACCGACACCGGACCGGGCCCAAGCGCGTCGAAATTCAAAAGCGAGGCCGAAGGCCGAGCTGCGAGAAAATTGAGCTACCATGCTTCTTCAAGCACCCCAGTATCTAACTAAACCGATATCCATGTAGGGCCCAAGGCACAACGGGCGAGTCCACACGGTCCTCACAACTGTCCCTCTTAACTATTACATCTCTAGTACATCTCTAGTAGTATAGATATAGATGCTTAATAATATTGTGAACTTGTACAATAAGAATTAGTTTTGTTTAATATTATGATCCTTTATTTATTTCTCTTTTTTTATAAAAATGTCTATAAAAATCATTTTTTATTCATTTTTTTATGTAATAAATTCTTAAATGCATGTTAATTTAATAAGATGTAATATTATACTGTTTTGAAAAATAAGTCCACCTGAGTTTCTTACTGGTTCTTCTCAGGAACGGTGTAGGGTTTGAATTTGAACCAGTAGTAGATTCTTTTTCTCTCTCTTGATAACGTCAGACGATTCGAAAATGCTTATTAATAAGCTTACTTGAATAAATAATAGTTTGACTTTGACTTAAGCTAGATTTAACCGGCACAAAGTGCCACCGCGTATAATCTTACCTTAAGACCCTAACAGTAAAATAATAAGTGGAGAGAATAATAAACGCTTGTTAAAGTTATATGCGGTGTTTTCATACAAAGTTATCCCCAGGCAAGACCCCATTAAAAATATTTATGGAACAGCATCCTTACCGCTTCTTTATATCTAAAGGCAATATAAAATTATTGTGTAAATAAATGATTATTATTGACTCACCAATTATAAACACAAGTGTTGTCCGAAGCATGTTTGTTTTCTTTAGCGTATTTTCGTCACAACTATCGTTATTATACTTTATCATTAATGTAGGTACATTAATTCAATTACCTAAAGTATTGGAGCGTGAATGTTAATGGAAAGGTTCCGTACAAAATACGAGTTGTAAGGAAGAACGTACTTGTTTGTATGTGATTGTATGTGTTTTATTTGCACGGGAGTGCATATCTTTTGCTCGTGTTTATAGCCGATAGTTCATAGCTTAGTAGCTCGCGGTGACACCAGTGCCTAAAGCCCAAATGTAAATAAAGTTAAAAAAAAACTTTTGAAACTGAATGTTGAAACGTATCGTAGAGTAGAGACTCCTGGTAATTTAAAAATATAGCCAATGGCTTACAAAGTCACCAATGAGAATTGACCTATTTAACATGTGAGCTCCGATTGCGCATGTTTACTAAGGTCATACAGATCCATTTATACTAGGCAGTAGTGGGCCATAGGAATTAGAGCAAGGTCAAATTACTTTGCCACACATATGAATAAGATGCGTTTTTACCCGCTCGTATTAAAGAATTACGAGCTAGTGAGAGGAAAAACATTTTAAATGATGAAATTTGGAATTTTGCTCAATCCTTAGTCCTTTTTCTGCCGCGAGTCTGACAACAATTGGCATTAAAATATATTTTTTAGTACAGATGGTGTACTTAGGCTCTAGTGCGAGAAGTGGGTCATTTTACGTCAGGTCCAAAACTTCGGAGGGCCAACTGTACTAAAAAACGTCGTACGAGACACGTGCAAAAACGAACTTCGTAACTCGTGTCGATTTAAAACACTCCCTATTTTAATTATCCCTATATTCGCACTTGTGTCGTAATGTACTAAATTCCGCGTTGCGAACAAATATTTCCACGTTCGTTATTTACTCGTTTCATAAAAGCTTATAAATACATAATATTTTCTCAAACATGCAATAAAATGTTGTAGTTACGTGCCTAAAAAGCGGCCGGTAAGTACCTCGTTGCCGGCCTAGGCCGGCAAGTGCTTCTTTTTTAATGTTCATTTGACATAGGGTTGTGACCTGGTATCTTGAGTTGGTGGCGCTACCGTCGCACGGCTTACATCGTCTCTGACAATTTATTCACTTTAAAACATTATAAATGAGTTTTTGTGGTTGTAAAGACAATAATAAGTGACTGTATGTGGAAGTGTATCAAAAAAGACTAAAGTGCAATCAAAAACAGACTAATATGTGGTAATATCGTGTAAAATAACGAGCGGTGACTTTTCGACTTAGATGACCGATATTTATGTTCTAAATGATGAACGTGATACAGTGATGTGCCTAATATCAAGTGTACTAATAAAAAAAACATAAACAACAATAAAAAAACAGAGAAATACCAAAATTATAACCAAAAACATCGAAGAATAACGGTATATTAGTCGCGCCATCTAGCGGGGAATAGAAACATTATAAATCAAGAATCAATATGAACTGCTTTACCGACTGAACAAATCGCAGTTCCAATATTAACCACACCAGCGCTGCTTTCTATACAACAAATAGTTCTTCTACTCACCGCAAGAGTCAATTTTATACTTCAACGATAGTTCCGATATCCGCCGTCACCCAACTCCAGTCGTACTGCTATTAACTGCCACTGAGGTCACCACCATATATGCACAAATTAGTTCTACTACTCGCCGCACCAAACAACGGCTACACACATATAGTAACGAGAGATCGTGTAATTCAATACCATGAAGCAGGTTTTAGAAGCAGTCAACAATATCAAAATTCAAATCCAGAAAACTGAAGATAGACTTTTAATAAAAATGGACAACCTTGAGGAAAAAATGGTAACGTTCCAATCAGAGCTGGATAACTTAAAAATTAACCAAGAATCGCAAGAGGAACGATTGGATCAACTAGAGCGCGACTTGAGGAAACGAAACTTGGTATTTTTCGGGATTGCGGAGACGGAAAAGTCGTACCTCGACCTTGAAGACATCATTATTGGATTTATAAATAATACACTTAGAGTAACTTGTTTAAAGAGCGAAATCCAGCATGCTAGAAGGCTTGGAAAGAAAAACTCTAGCCCAAGACCAATCCAAATAGGACTGTCAACACTAGGACTAAAAATCAAGATTTTAAAAAGCAAGTCTAAGCTAGAAGGTTCCGATTTTTACGTAAAGGAAGACTATCCACTTAAAGTATTAAAACAAAGGCAAGCTTTGCAGGAAGATTTAAAAGCCGAAAGAGAAAAGGGAAAAAATGCAGTCCTTAAGTACAACAAAATAATTATTTTACCCGACAAAATCTCGACAGCAAAAAATAATACTGGAAAAAATGCTACGTCTACCAAAAAACGTCCTCTAGAAAAATCGCCACACTCAGACAAATCAAGAAATATGCTCAAGAAAAACAAGACCAACACAGACACCCGAACTATAACGCACTACATGGCTAGACAAGAACATATGAACCCCCCGCCAGCAACGTCTCAAGATGAAATTAATTCAGAAAACCTATAGCAACCACTAGCGCCTCCTCTTAAGCACATGGAACCCAAAACAAAAATACAAATGAAGAAAAAAATTCAACCTCTCCCAATCCGGCCGGTCACCGTGGGAGCAGTAGACCAAAACCCTCCAGAAATAAATAAAACTCGGACACGAACACCTAAATCACTGCACATATGCACCTACAATGTTCGGTCATTAGCAACGCAAGAAAGGATGATAGAATTAAAAGAATCACTGAAACAAATTAAATATGATATAATAGGACTAGCAGAAGTTCGAAAACTGGGTACAAGTATAATAGAAGACAACAACCACATACTTTGCTACAGTGGCGAGGTCGCGGGAATTAACGGAGTCGGCTTCCTAATTAAAAAACAATTTAAGAAAAATATTCAGAACTTTATTGGACTATCCGGAAGAGTATGCGTACTACACCTACAAATAGATGAAATTGATTTAACTCTCATACAAGCATACGCACCCACGACGCGAGCTACTGAAAAGGAAGTAGAATTATTTTACAGCGACCTCGAGAAAGCACACAGTCTTGCTACAAAGCACGTTATTTCCATGGGCGATTTTAATTCAAAAATCGGGCAGCCGAAACGAGAAGATAGTCTTGTAACCGGAAAATATGGCTATGGTTCAAGAAATGACAGAGGCAGAAGACTGTTACAGTATGCGAATGAATACAAACTAAAGATAATAAATACAATTTTTAAAAAGAAACAAAAACATAAATGGACTTGGATTTCACCGAACAAAGAAGTAAAGAACGAAATCGACTTTATATTATCAAACTCACCTCATATCTTCAGCAATTTTGAACTTGTATCTAACACCTTGTACTCGTCCGACCATAAGCTCCTGAGAGGAACTTTGAAGCTAGATAATGACAGAAAAAGCAGGAAAAAATATGGAAAACCAATTAACCAACTAAAAACACGAGAAAGTTGCGATCTATACCTGAAAGAACTTATCAAACTGAAACCTCAACTTAACGAGCACCAGGGCGAAGATACTTTGACATATTACAAAAAGCTGGAAAGTTCCATACAAAGCTGTCTAAGAAAAATACAGATTGTCGAAAATAGAAAACAAAGCATACTTTCAGACAAAGCTAAAGAACTTTTGAAACAACGAAGCTTACTATTACACAAAAAGCTTTCGCGGGCGGAAAAACTTGAGCTTAAAATATTATATAAGACATCTAATAAAGAAATAAAACAAAACTACAAAGACTACAGACTAAGCAAAATCGAAAAACACGTGCTACAAAGCGGCAGCCTGAAAAAAGCTATGAAGGACCTTAACCGTCATAAACAATGGATACCATCTCTAGATACCACTCAAAAACACCAATCTCGCTCCGATGTCATAAGTTCAGCAACAGATTTTTACAGACATCTGTACAAAGTCCCAAATTGCCCAATTGATCGCACAAAAATGGGCGTAAACATCAATACAAATATTAATATCGCTAACTGTGAAAATGTCAAACAATGGGACGAAATAGAAATCCATACACAAATACTAAAATTAAAATCAGGCAAGAGCCCGGGGCCCGATGGAATCTCAAACGAGGCCATCAAAGTAGCAAAAGACATTATTTTAACACCATTGGCGCATCTATTCAACAAAATATTAGCCGAAGAAAACATACCTAAATCCTGGACAGAATCAGAAATAATTCTTATCTACAAAAAGGGAAATCCGAGCGACGTAGAAAATTACCGCCCTATAAGTTCGATGCCCTGTTTGTACAAATTATTCGCAGCGTGCTTACTAGAAAGAATATCAAGGGAAATAGAATCGCACCAACCCCCCGAACAGGCCGGTTTCCGGCAGGGATACAGCACAAACGACCATATCCAGGTACTAGATCAGATCATTGAAAAATACATAGAATACAGAAAACCATTGTATGTCGCATTTATTGACTACAAAAAAGCATTTGACTGTATATTACACCAGAGCATATGGGAAGCACTAAAAAATCAGAAAATTGATAACAAGTATATTAACATCATAAAAAATATATATTGTAACAGTACAAGTACAGTCAAACTAGACCGCTCCGGTGATAAGATAAATATACTTAGAGGAGTAAGACAAGGTGACCCGCTCTCTCCAAAACTATTTATATCAGTCCTTCAAAACGTAATGAAACAGCTAAAATGGGCAAGTAGAGGCGTCAAGATAGATGACAAATATCTCAGTCATCTGCGATTCGCAGACGACATCATTTTATTCTCAGAAAACGCCAACCAACTTGAAAGTATGATGGTAGAGCTACATTTGGTCAGCAGCAACATTGGACTAGAACTTAATGTAAACAAAACGAAAATAATGACAAACCATACTCAAAAACCAATATACGTAGCAGGTTCCCTAATTAACTATGTTGAAGACTATATATACCTTGGAAAACAGGTGTCATTTCATAAAAACAGGAATAAAATTGAAATTGATAGAAGAATCGCTCTAACATGGAAAAAATACTGGAGCTTTAAAGAGGTAATGAAATCAAATACACATCTATCAGTAAAAAAGAAAATTATGGATACGTGCCTGTTACCGTGTCTTACATATAGCTGCCAAACTTGGATATTTGATAGTACCGCACGGAACAAAATTTTAACGACCCAAAGAGCCCTCGAAAGAAGCATGTTAAATATAAAATTAACAGATAAGATTAGACACAGTAAAATAAGACAAAAAACTAAAGTACTTGATGCTCTATCTTTCGCACAAAGCTTAAAATGGAAGTGGGCAGGTCATGTTGCGAGATATCAAGATAACAGATGGACTAGAAAGGCGACTCTATGGAAGGGACCAGACGGGACCCGCAGGTCAGGAAGACCAAAAGGAAGATGGAAAGATGAGATAGAAGAGATAGCTGGAAAAAGCTGGACAACAATAGCAACCCAGAGAGATAAGTGGAAATGTCTGGAGGAGGCCTTTACCCGCCGAGGGGTTCACAACGACCATACTTAAAGTTACGTAGATACCTAATTTGTCATTATAAGATTAAATTAAATATTTTATTCATGCCTAATAAATGGTACCTAATTTAATGTTATGTAATACTATTTTATACTATTTCAGTTAATAATAATAATACACGGTGGAATTTAATCGGTGAACAGGAACCCATTTTTCTAATTCAGTAATCGATGGCGGTCACGTTTATGTAGTACTTAAGTGGAACCAAGTTTTTTTTTAGCATAATTTTTTTTTATGTTGAAATTAAAATTTATTGTCACCCTACTAATGGTTTAGTCTGAAAAGTTTAATACCTCTTTTCAAACTATCAGCCCTAGAAACTTAAAACATAAATGAGCAATAACCACTCACATGCTTTAATTTTTGCGATAGACTCTATTCCTATGTAAAATAAGAGCGATGCATGGCTGATAGTTTGAAAAGAGGTATTAAACTTTTCAGACTAAACCATTAGTAGGGTGACAATAAATTTTAATTAAAGTTTAATTTCAACATAAAAATTTGTTATGCTAAAAAAAAAACTTGGTTCCACTTAAGTACTACATAAACGTGACCGCCATCGATTACTGAATTAGAAAAATGGGTTCCTGTTCACCGATTAAATTCCACCGTGTATAATTCATATAAGACTAAGCAAAAATTAATTTAACAAATGTGAAATTGCAAGTATTAGACATATAATTATCATTTTATTGTAGAACATTCAATAATTTTGGAAAAAAAATTAAAAAAAAAAAAAAAAAAAACTTCAAGCTTGCATGAATGGGAATGTATAGAAATAGGTCAATTGTGAAAAAAAATAAAGGCTTTTTTATTTTATTTTATTATCTTGGCTTTTAGCCAATAATTATCTGTAAGTAATATTAGTGTTAAAAAAATGATTAGCTAATATTTTGCAGTTATAATTAGGTATTTAAATTGTATAATTTAAAATATGTACAATAACTACTCAAAATAATATTTAAAAAGCAGTATTATAAGGTGCGATCCGTCGGCCCCGATCACCGCATGCGATTAATTGGACCCAACAGACCGCGACCGTCTAATACCGCTTTCTAAGGAAAGATATGCACCTTTCAAACAGGTCAAACTTAAAAAAAATGAGGTGTCGGTGTCGTATTTGACTTTTGTTGTATTTCAAAGACTTGGTTATGTGGTTGACTTATAATTTCTTAGAAAGAAGATACATTTTTTTGTTTCATTTCATTGCTTGTTTGAGAAAAGCATTTTTCTCAAACTTGCTACGGAATGTTGATGTTACTTACTTTAAATTAAACCCGGAAATACTATGTATCCGGTGTCATGTGCTAAGATGATATGTAAAGAGATTTCATGTATTTATTTCACACCTAGGACTGCAAACAAACTGTCTTTTGTTTTGAAATGTCAAATTGTGACACTAGGTCTTGACATTCAGCCACAGAAAAAAAATAATCTTAGAACTAATGTCTATACTAACAGTTAAAAAGATACCTCAAACATATTAAAAAAAACTTAGGCGCGAATGTTTTTTTAATGTTTGTCGATACTGTACTATTGGTTTATTTACAAATTAAATAGTATGGTTCGGCGAAATCAGTTCCTTTTATTTCATGGCAAGTTTGAGAAAAGCGCTATAAAAATCTCGGCGAGAAACAGGGTTACAGGCCGCGTATCCCTATCTGGCCTCAGTTCCTTCGGCCAGATATATCTACTTGGCCTGTGACCCTTCGTTTCCCGTCCTCTATAGTAATGTACTAATACATACTATTAGTAATGTACTATTGCAGTACAAATATTGTTTTATGCGCTATTTCAAAAACTGGTACTTAATTTTTTTGTCACGGTGATTCTTCGGAGGGTCATCTACTGAAAAACGTCGTACGATACACATGGGAAAACTAAATTTGTAACTCGTGTCAATTTAAGACACTCCCTTCGGTCGATTTTAATGTATCACTACTGGGTCTATATCGGGTGGCATAACTTTTTTATTTCGAAAAATTTGTCGCATAACAACTTTACGCCGAAAAATTAGTGGCATAAACATTGTTGCGCATATTTTTGATTTGCCGAATTTTTTGATCCTAACTTGGTTGTTCCTAATAATTGATTGTCCTAATGATTGTGGTGACTAATATGTATGTATCGAATAATAATTGCGCATAATTTGTGGTGTTCCTACTTTTTTATGTACTAAAAGTGTTTTGTATACTGTATATTTACGCATAAAATAAATATGCACATGATTTGCTATTAGGCGTTAAACGCCTTACAAAAACGCAATAGCAAAGTCATGCATTGTACTGGAATTGCTGCGTTACTACAAATAACGAACAATGTGGGGAAGTAAAGGTAAATAATGAATATTGTCATAGTTCAATAATATGAGAAGTAATGATTGTAATGTAACTGATATAATTGCTGTTCGTTTCCTTTGTGCATTTATCTTAGTATCAATGTATTTTTATAGTGTACTTTGATTGAAAAATGTGTCAAAATTGTTACAGTCTATTTAAAACTTCCAAAGGCGGAGAGAAATTAAATATGGAAGGATTTATATTCGAAAAGAATAGGATAGTTGGCGATAAAATTTATTGGGCCTGTGAACAACGAAGAAACAAAATGTATAGGTACGTGCAAAGCAAGAGTGATGGGTCATATTTGTGCTGAAACTGGGAAACATTTGATAGCATCTAAACCTAAATTCGACCACAACCACGACCCGTGCCCTGTAAAGTTGGATGTTTCTAATGCTATAAATGAAATTAAAAAAGATACGCTAAAAAACCCAGAAAAAAAACCGTGTCATATCATTAATACTTGTATTGCGGAAACATCGTCACAAGTGTTAGCGCATTTACCTCAAAGTCATAACTTGAGACAAAAAATATATGGAATTAAACGTAAACAAGCAAAAGTGGTAGAACCAACCACTTTCCACCTGAATATGGACTATTTCAAGTTGGATGATTCTGAATATATAATCAAGGATATAAAGTTGAAAAAAAAGAGAGTGATCGTGCTAACAACTAATGAGTTGTTGCGTTACTTGAGCAACTCCAAGTTCTGGCTTATGGATGGTACATTCAAAATAGTTCCTGATATTTTTCAGCAGCTATACACAATACATGGTTGTATTAGCGAGACAAAGACATTCCCCATGGTCTTTATGCTATGTACGAATAAAGATATAGCTACTTATGATGCTGCGTTTAAGTTTTTGATAAACCTCTGTGAATCCTTGGGTATTGTTTTGTCACCCAAGTATATAATTATGGACTTTGAGAAAGCTTCAAATATATCCGCAAGGAATTTTTTTGAAAATGTTGTCATGAAAGATTGTTATTTTCACTTGGGTCAAATTATATATCGACGAGTACAAGAGGCTGGCTACCAAACACTGTATAGAAAAAGTGTAGAATTCGCGTCTGAAATTAAATGTTCACTGGCATTGTCATATATATCACCCGATGAGATTCCTTTGTATTTTGATGAGTATGTGACCAAAATATCACCTCAGGCAAAAGTGGTGGCTAATTGGTTCAATGAGAATTATGTATGGGGAACAGAAGTTTCACCTCCGAAATATAATGCAACTTTTTGGAGCACATTTGAGTTGAATGAACAAAACATACCTAGAACTCAAAACGCTGCAGAGTCGTGGCATAACCGCATCCAAATATTATTGGGTAATCATCACGTTCAATTCTATCGTTTATCCAATCAATTAATTACAGAGATGAAATTCGTATGCGCAGAAATACAAAAAAATGTATGCGGAGCGACTCCACCAGCAAAAAAACGCAAATATACCACGGCAGCCGATCGTACGAATAATGTTCTTGCAAATAAAAATAATTACACGACAAAGATTGATTTCCTGATGGCAATTGCCAATAACATTACTTTAAAGTAATTTGAACTCTTATTTTACTTTATAAATATGAAAATAATGTTTTATTCCTTACACCCTAACCTTCCTTAAACCATTCACACTGTTGTTCAAAGAATTTTAGTAAGCAATTTGGACCTGGGAACCAGTCGACGAAGCCCCGCTGCGCGGGGCTTCTATTTCCGCTCTAAGGGACAAAAGGTACCTAACGAACCTATCCAGGTTATAGTAGGGGTGTAAAAACATTTTTTTTAATGGGGGCTTCGCCTCCCCGTCCCCCCTTTTTTTTGCTTTTACAAGGATGAGGACGCATAAACAATCTATTATAAGTAAGTATTTACAGACATCCGGTAAACTACACTTTTCACTCCGCCCTAGCCTAGAAACCTAACCAATCCAAGACGATTTTACCCTGGTTTAATATCTGAACATGCTGTTGTTAAAATTATTTTTTTTATGCAATTTTGACCTTGGGACCGGCCAGGGCTTGTATTTCTGCTCTAATGGGCAAGGCAGAGTTTTAAACGCTGTTTTTTCAAATGCATTTTTGAGTAAAATTGCGGACTTGAGAAAAGTAGACGCAGTGAAAATAGACTTTTCGAGTAGTAGGGAAAACAGTATTTATTACAAATAACATTAGGATTATAAAGTTTTCGGTAATTCGACGTTCTAGTAATCAATTTTAGGATAAATATGGTGTAGGCGTTTTAAATGCGTATGCGCAAAATGAAGTAGGCTAAACGCGTAGTATGCCATTTAACACTATGCCAAACATTCTCGGCCAAAACATTTTAGGACAATCGACGTTATGCGACACGACAGGCACCCATCACTACTCTTTTCAAAGTATTACGTAAACCTTACTAGGCTATCATGATTTTTCATATTTTTCGGACCCACGGATCAAAAGATATTTTTTGAAATTGGAGGTGTTTACTCCAAAAATATTGATTTAAAGAAAATACTTCCCTTTGAGATCCTTATTTTTTAAGAGATATATTTAACGATACCACAAAGTATAGGATTTCAGGAAAAAAAAATGTCCTCGCTATACGTGTAGGAGTTTTATGTTTTTATTTTATTCTACACTGTCGGTTATTACTGACAGGATCCTCTAACAAAGAATCATCGATCATTGGGTAGTTTTATTTAAAGATCCATAAATTATCCTCGTATTGATGGGTGAGATAACGTGGCGGGTCAGACGCGCCGTAAATAATGGAATAATCGGCTCCTGATAGCCGCAACCGTTGTAGGGTACGGTAATACTTTTTCTATCATAAATAATCATCAGCCTATGATAGTCCACTGTTGGATACGTCCAACAGTGGACTATCATAGGCTGATGATTACTTAAATGGGCCTCTCCTATTAACTATGCGTATAGACGCATTAGGAGGTAAATGCCCATAATCGCCACGCTGGGCAAGCGGATTAGCGATCGCAGTAATGTGTCCACTATGATGACGCTGCTGCCCATCATCAATCTTTTATCAAATAATGGTCAGTGACACTTCAATCCCTTAGTCGACTCTTACGACAACCGCAGGAGGAGTTGGGGTGGTGACAAATGTATTCTTATTGCCGTCACCACACGGCTAACATACGATACCAATACTGACATACGAGGTTGCTAAGAGGAGTGACAATTGTGGCTATCAGAAGACGATTTACTTGTATGCTAGCAGATATACGATACAAAAGTGAAAAAATTATATCCAGCTGTGGCCATAAATGTATGCATACCTAATATTCAAATCGTATAATAACAAGAATATACAAAATACAAATAAATAACTAGGAATGTATTGCAACTTACAGGGAAAACACGGCCAAATAACTAGTAGGTAGGTTTTTGTGTCCGTATTGATAGTCCTGTCGTGCCACTCAGCGAATCCTTCAGTATTTAAGTATGAGTAAAGCGTATGTGCAGTCGAAGACAAAATAAGGTCTACACAAAAATGTTCAAAAATATGTCCTAGCAGTGGCGGCGCGTCCATACAACCCGATTCCCACCGGCTTCCCTAAATGTTTTCACTCATGTATCAAAATCTTCCAATATTACCTTTAAAATACATTCCTAAAACTTTACCCATACATCTACACCTTTAATTGAATAATGCAAAATACTATAAAGCGTTCAACCAATCAGAGCGCGCAAATGAAGGCAACCCGGCTCGATATGGGCTTCTTATTCATTCATAAAACTACTACGCGACAACGAACCGCACGCACGCATTTACAAACCTCGCATACACCGAACCGCCAAAAATGGCCGCTAGATAACTCGAATTTTGTCGAGTTTTGTATATATTCCTTTATCGTTAAAAGCTTAAGGTTTATTTTGGAATGCGTCGCTTCATTAATTTGAATCTGAACAAGTTAGGCACTGGTCTCACCGCGAGCTACTAAGCTATAAACTATGGGCTATAAACACGAACAAAAGATGCGCACTCCTATGAAAAAAAACGAGACACGGCGATACTCGCCCGGCGGTGATAGCTGATAGCTGGGCGAGTATCGCCGTATCTCTTTTATTTACACGGGAGTGCGTATCTTTTGTTCGTGTTTATAGCTGACAGTTCATAGCTTAGTAGCTCACGGTGAGACCAGTGCCTTACGCGCGCGATTTTAGTATTGCCATTGTAAAACCTGAATTGAATCAATATGTGCAAATAAAATGATTGACAAATCTTGGCGTTATTAATGTAAGATATCTAAAAATAAGGATATGTTTTATTACAAAACCTCTTACAAGTACAACTTAGTATTATCATGACCTTGAAATGAACTAATTTCATAAAATTAAAGAGTTGTATACAAGTGCGCTTTGAGAATAATAATTATCGAAGCAAAACTCGATTGCATTCCCACTCTCGATATTTACGTTTGCTGTTTAAGTTGGGTTTTTAAGTGTAGATGAGTAAATTAAATAAACTAGGTCGCAAAATTGCTTGCGAGACTGGTGAGCTTGGTTGTGCTGTGATACCGTGTGTTCGACTGTTTGTTGACAATACTACGCGCCAGCTAAGTAGGTATATATTTTGTTAGGATTCAATAATTTGTTGAGGTTAAGTTAGTTTCTTCATATATTCTGATAGCTGCTCTTATTCATTTTGACTGTTCTTTAGTATTATCTTTGATATTATCTACTGAAAGAATCCTTTTCAAAGTTCATACAAAAAATCATACAAGAAGGTCGTGCTCGCGTCGGACGGCCAGAATTAAAAATAGATTATAAGCGAAAGGTTTGGGTTTTTAAGCAATTACAAAGTCACAGTTTCAGTATGGCAAATGTGGTATGCACTAACTGCAAGGGGGTTTTACCCAAGAATACAACAAATAGGTATACACTTCCGTAAACCTACTATTGAATAAGGCAGGTTTTTTTGCTCCGAGTTGCCCTTCGAAAATTTTCACGCGCCGCCACTGTGTCCTAGTGCACTCTAATTCTGTGTAATAAGAACGTCGTAAAATATTTATGAGCGGATTCTTTCGATACTTATTTTTGCACTTGACTGTGCCATTTCTGGAAATAAGTAAGAATATAAGTAAGAATGTAAGAATATAAGTATAATATATAAATCATTCTAGTTTCAAACCAAAAACCAATAAGTTACGTTTCCGAACTTATTTAATTTTATGTGCAGTTCAGCTCATTTTTGGTTCTCGTGCCGTCCGCAGTTTCCATGATACGGCTACTGGTCAGACATCATAAAGCTCAGCTTTAAAATTTATGTAGGTACTTTGTAGTTCGCGAGGATTTGGTTTTTACTGTTATACTGTAGGTATAACTTATTTGAATAAATAAAAAATAATAAAATAATTTACTTTCAATATTGAATGTACTGAGAAGATGCAGTACAAACTTTCTTATCAAGTCTTACGGTCGGAGAAATCGCGGTGGCGATGATCACCAGGGCCCGTAACTCTCATGCCGATGACATCAATTTGACGTCACGCTCCATTTAGGGTGATCCAAAATAGTTTTATTGTTAAATATTAATCATTAGTCGTCAATAATTTAAATCATGTACAAATAACTTCAAAAGTAAGTAGTATTTTTACACGTGAAATAAAATAATACGTGCTTTACGTTAAAGAGGAATACTGTTTTCTACGTAATTATGGAAATGTGTTAACAATATCATTAAATAAAATGTATGTATGGAAACAAATCAAATAGATTTACTTATGGTTCACGTATCACGTAGGTATTATTTATTTCACGTGTAAATATACTACTTTTGAAGCTATTTGTACATGATTAAAATGATTGATGACTAATGATTAATAATTATCAATTAAACTATTTGGGATCACCCTAAATGGAGCGTGACGTCAAATTGATGTCATCGGCATGAAAATTACGGGCTCTGATGATCACAGATTTTATTCCACAAATCGACCATTAATTAAAGACTCGTATCACTTTGAATATTTGTATACGAGTAGTATACCTATTATTATAATTATATAACAAACATATTCTATCTTTCTTATTATTATTATAGCTAAATTGACATCCTGATCGTTTTGACTTCGAGCCGTCACCGTCGCATGTGTTTTCAAATGACGTATTTTGTTTCCAGAGTATAGAAAATAAATTCCATTATACCAAATCGTATCCGTAAACTTTTTTCATTTTTAATCGTTTTTGCGAATGTAACTTATAGAGTCTGGCTAACGAAAGCTGAGAATGAGAAATGGCGGCAAATTAATAAAATATAGAGTATGGTATCACTGGGTTGCACCCCGAAAATCAGTCTTGATACTTGTAATATATTTAAAACTTAAAATTATTATATTAAATTACCTGTATTTATTACAATCCAAATTAATATTATATATATATATATACATAACGTAGCTGTTCTATGCAACTTTGTCTGCATGACACAATGCAATATGATGTAGGTATTGTAGGTACCTACTACTCTAAATGATGACCCATGTTATTAAATGGATCCCATATCAAATTTTAAGCAAATCTGTTTAGTTATTTTCAAGTTATATCATAGATTCGACAACACCAAGTTAGTTTTAACTTTTTACATACATATGTATGTAAAAAGTTAAAACTAGCTTGGTAATGTGTCGAACCTATGATATAACTTGAAAATAACTAAACAGATTGGCTTAAAATTTGATATGTTTTTCAGCTCTTCATATCATTATAGTCTTTATACCATAATATGGCTGAAAAACAGAGTGATTTTCATACTTGGATATAACACTATTATATGTCTATACATAGGTATAGGTAATATTAGTAACGATTTGTAAATTGTATCATCGCAGAATGGGTGTAATCATGATTAAAACTACCTATAAAATTGTCCATTACGACACAAGTGCGAAAAACGTGAAATTCTAAACGAGTGGCGATTTTTTAAAACACGACCGATAGGGAGTGTTTTAAATCGACACAAGTTACGAATTTCGTTATTGCACGTGTCTCATACGACGTTTTTTAGTACAGATGGCCCTCCGAAGTTTTGAACCTGACTTAAAATGGCCCACTTCTCACACTAGAGCCTAATAAATGGACCATCTGTACTAAAAAAATATAATTCTGCCGGTGTGTGTATTTTTAATAAATAGGAAACGAAATATTTATATTTTTTAATCAGAATAATTAAAGTCAGACTTAAAAAACTCATACAATGATTCATATTAATGATTCATACTATTTGTGCCATAACACATTAAAATCACATAATAAACTCATCTAATGCAGTTTTTATGACATTGTCTCTTTCTCTGTACTTATGTATTGATTCCCAATCTGAGGCAGTTATACTCGCGAACTTTTTTCATTCTTCTCCAACTCGTTCAACTTTTCTACCGTATTTTTGACAACGTTAACTCCTTCAACCTCTCCCAGACCTTCTGGTAAAAAAAACAAATGACCATTTTAAATCAACCCAACATAAATACAATCTTAAAAAATATTATAGTCGATAGTATATTAGATAATGAGTACAAGAAAATTTATTGAATAAAGGTAAGTATCAAAATGGTACTACGTACTAACCTAGGAACACCGATATCGTGTGTAAACACTCATGTTTTTCCTTTTAAGCGATGATTTTCTCCGCTTGTTTTTCTTTATATTTACTTATTATAGTACGCAGCAGCTTACGAACATTACTTTTCATAGTATTTTTCATCATAAACACCTTAAAACGTTGCAATTGTGGAAAGCGAGCAATGGGTATCAAGTCGAACGAAAGACAGAACATGACGTTTGACAATTCAGCTTGTGATGCCATATGAAAAGTTCCGTAAAAAACTCATTCTCAGCTTTCGTTAGCCAGACTCTACGTGTTCGGTAGTATTGAGTTTTATTTTGAATCATTTGTTATAGTTTTATTGCGTTCCGTCTTAAAAATAACAAGAAACTTAAATAAACGATGGGGTTCGAAAGAATTTCTTCGTTCTGATTTTCCCTACTTATTTAAAGACACTTTGAGTACATCCCTTGACGTATATGTATATGATTTATGTCATTTTCAATGTCAAAAAGAGCTGTCAACGGGAGCGATTTGGCGTGCGTCCGACCTCGAGGAGGCGCTCGCGCCATCTGAGTCAAAAGAGAATTTTGACTCGTGTCGCCATTTGTATGGAGAATATACGTAATTTTAAATTAAGGATTCAAATTCTCCGTTGTCTTTATGAGGAAAAATATGAATATGCCCTGATGCACTAACTCAGTTGTCTGGCTTTTAAATTAACATGAATATTTTATGCCCGTAAAAGAAAAATATGCATTGCGTCGTGTTCGAAAAATATGCAATTTTTTCATTTTTCGGTACATTTAGAGCCAATTTCTAGGAAATCCATGTAAATATAAAATATAATATCAATTGGAGCCTCTGCACGGGTTCTTTCTGAATAAGCTCATGTAAGAAATATGTTTGTAGAGTTATATTTACTTAACAAATTCTTTGTTCGAAAATAGGTCTAAAACGACAAAATCGGGAATCCGACCCTTAACACCGCGCATAATAGGCATGATGAGTGGCAAGTCAAATCAGCATCTTTTTTTGAACTGTCTAAACGATCACCGCTATGGAATTTTATAAAAAATACTCAAAAATGACATCACGTTTGAGTACTGCCAAATGACCTACACTTTTAAGTTCTTTTCAATTTAGGTAGGCTAGTGATGTTATTTTCAGCCCGCCGTATAAACTCGGTGAAACAGTGTTGTTCTAATTTACGAGTCCTGTCCTTGAGGACATTGTAAGAATTAAGGTCGGAAATGTTTTTATAAATTTTATATTTTTTTTTTATATTTATATTTTTCCTTAAGCGCCTTTATTAGAGGAAGCCAATACCAAGCTGGATAATTATCTTTTATTATCTTCCTATTAGGTATAAATTTGTCACGGAGCCTTTTGAATGTAGTATAAAATAAATCAAGTGATTGGTCGAGCGATCGGGACGAAAACTCTTCTTCCCAACTGATAGACGATATCTCGTTATTTATAGAATCATATTTGCCTTTGTTGAATAGGTATTTAACTAACGGAGCCGACTGTAGAGGAGTTGTAATAATGTACTTTTCTCAAACATGCAATGAAATGTTGTAGTTACGTGCCTAAAAAGTGGCCGGGAAGTACCTCGTTGCCGGCCTAGGCCGGCAAGTGCCTCTTTTTTAATTTTTATTTGACATAGGGTGGTGACCTGGCATCTTGGCTTTTAGCCAATAATTTTCTGTAAGTAATATTAGTATATAAAAAAAATGATTGGCAAATTTTTGCAGTTATAATTAGGTATTTAAATTATAAAATTTAAAATAAATGTACAATAACTACTCAAAATAATATTTAAAAAGCAGTATTATACGGCGCGATCCGTCGGCCCCGATCACGGCATGCGATTAATTGGACCCAACCGACCGCGTCGTCTAATACCGCTTTTTAAAAGTAAAAATTTGCAACTTTCAAACAGGTCAATCTTAAAAAAAAAAATAAGGTGTCGGTGTCGTATTTGACTTTTGTTGTATTTCAAAGACTTAGTTATGTAGTTGACTTATAATTTCTTAGAAAGAAGCTACATTTTTTTGTTTCATTTCATTGCATGTTTGAGAAAAGCATTATACATACCTCGGCCATGAAGTGACGGGTTGCCGTCCGAATACTATCCGGCCTCGCTTCGCTCGGCCGTCTACATATATTCGGCCGGCAACCAGTCACTTCCCGGCCTCGGTAGTAATGTACTATTATTTTAAGAGCGCGCATCAACCTAGGAAAAAACGTGAATTCACCCACGGGCCCCGCTCCTGTTCTCTGTGTGCGTGACGGCGCGCCTACTGTCCTCCCGCTCGCACACTCGCATAGTATATGCCGGAGCAACTACATGAAACGTGGCAATATTTTTAAAGATTGAATTGTCTAGTACTATTTATAATTATGTGCAATCATAAAGGCGGGGTCACACCCGATGCGTGCACGTGCGCGTTGCGTGGCCGCCACCCGTTGCCACCCACCTCCCCCCGCTGCCACGCGTCGCCACTCAACGCCACCCGTCGCCGGCCGCCACCCGTCGCCACCCTCCTCCCCCCGCTGCCACCCGTCACCAACCGTCGCTGTCGCCACCCACCGCCACCCGTCGCCACCCGCCTCCCCCCGCTGCCGCCCGCCAACCGCCGCCGCCCGCCTCCCCCCGCTGCCACGTCATCACCCGTCGCCGCCCGCCTCACCCCGCTGGATGCGGGTGGCGCAGGGACCGGTCATTTGTGGCAATCTTTGGGGGAGGCTTACGTTCAGAAGTAGACGTTTTTTTGGCTGATATGATGATGATGATTATGATGATGATGAATTAATCATAATAAAGTCTAAAACTGGTAGACCACACTTTTTGTCGACTGTACCTATGGAGGCGCGCTCAGTTTGGGTTTATTACTACATTTCAAGTGATAACTGATATACATACAGTCTGTTACCATCAAGCGGGCTTTTATTTGAGTTCAATTTCTTTAGTTACATTTTTTTAATTAAATAGTGTTCAGGACATTGTCTAGAATCTTCATCTAGGTATCATCATCATTTAAATATTTAGCAAACGGGTTATTCACGTAATTTATTTACGTCGATAATTGCCGCACATGTGTGAGTAACCCGTTTGCTAAATATTTAAATATGTTAGAGTCTCACGTTAGTTACAATTCTAAAATCTTCATCTCGTTTACTCAGTGACAATAAAAGCCTCCATGATGGTACTAGTTGCTGTATGTAAGTATTTTTATGTATTTAGTTAGCTAATCCTCTAGGCTTGTCGCGAACTTCGAGAAACGAAAATTTCGGCCATCTCTCTCTTGCAACTTATTTATTATTAACGCGTAAATCGTAACGGAAGCAAAGAGATGCGAACGCGATTTTATCGTGGAATTATTAGATTTATATAAAAGCTTACCCTGTTTGTGGGATTTACCGTCACCGATATACGATACTTTGAATTTATTTCTAAACAAATTAAGAGGATCGTCCTTAGTCTAACATATCGACGAGATTTAAATGGCTTAAAACCAGTCTTTGCTTGAGCCATCGCTTCTTCCATATCCTCCTGTTTTTCTCTTTTTTTATAGGCAGTGCTCAAAAGTAATAATGCTACTGAAATTTTTAAGAGACACGGAGCCATTGCACGTACAGTCGGTCCACAAGTTCCGAACACACTGATGTCGGAGCGTGGTCATCGACCGTGTAGCCAGACAACTCGGACGGCCACCACTGACCAAGGTCGAGCGGTCGGGGGCTTGTCAGTGACCGTCTGGCCCGGGCTTTACTCAGTGACAATAAAAGCGTCCATGATGGTACTAGTTGCTGTATTTAAGTATTATATGTATTTAGTTAGCTAATCCTCTAGGCTTATCGCGAACTTCGAAAAACGAAAATTTCGGCCATTTCTCTCTTGCAACTTATTTTCGATATGCAACTTATTTTCAATCTTATTTCAGTATACATAAGTATACGTATCGTATAGTGTTTAGAGTTCAAATACCGACGAGGGAATTATTTGTGTATTAATTTGCTGCAATAAATATTATCTATAGGGGAGACCAGGGTCCCGTTTTATAAAGTTACAAGATACAGGTTACAAGTGTACAGGTTACAGGAACCTGTAATGCACTATGAACTATTACAGGTGTTTTATAAATACACACAAAAATTTACAATTGTAATGAACCATGGTAAACCTCGATTACAAGTAACATCTACAGGCGTGACGGACGTCACTAATTAAAAATAAAAAACTGACATAAATAATCGTATCCACAGATTATATATGTTTTATTTTGATGGAAAATCAGCCCTTCTACCGCGAAATTCAAAATTTGTAAATTTCGAAGATTTTTCGCCGTAACTCCAACGAAGGCTTCATTAAAGTGACAGAGACAAATCCTCGAAATTAGCGAAAATAAAACGATGAGAGAGATGTTCTAAATTTGTGTGGAGTTCATTTGATCTTTGAAGTCGTACGGTGTCCGACTCCGAAAGTCCAAATTTATTAGGAGCTGAAACAGTCTCGGTCAACGCTATCGGGGTACAGTCAAGGGAATAAATATAATAATGTATACAACTTTAGACCTTATGCTCCAGACATAAATAAAAAAAGTGTAGTCATAGTCAGCGGCCCTACCGCAAACTCGGAAATCCGCAAATTTCGATTATTTTTCTCTTTCACTCTAATATCGCCTTGTTCGAAGTGACAAAGACAAATCGTCGTTTGCGGTTTTCGGAGTTCGTGGTAGTTGGCCAAAACTATAAAGAATATCTCAGAAAGCGAATAATTTCAACAGTATTACGAGCAAACGTCTGTAGCACACGAAATAACTGGGAAAATTGCACTTGTAGTTGCGGTTACAGGGCTCAAGACGTACGTCAGTTTTTTGTTACAAGTCTACCACACCTACACTTGTTATTTACAATATTTTTATAAAACACTTGTTCGATTACGAGTTTAAAACTATTAAACTCCTGTATTTTTTGTCTATGGCTGAGCTACAGGCACTTGTACCTGTAACTTGTAAAATTGTAACATAGTACTTTTTATAAAACGCAAATTGTAAAAAAACGGGGCAAGTGTTGCCAGTAAACGCCTGTAAAGTTGTAACTTGTAACTTTATAAAACGGGACCCAGGTATGAACGTAACAATTTTCAGTTTTTGATTTTTTTATATTTTTTTTGGTAGCAGTTGTCAAACTTTGCATCTTTATGTGCAATAGACACATATTTTATGTATCTTTTGGTACTAACATAAACTTCATACATCGAATAGTTTTACAAAAAAATGGCTCACAGTGAAGGGTGGAATTTGTTGCAATTATCCCTACCCCCAGGGCTGGTTGTAACAGAGCATAGGGATAATAGAAACAAAGTAAATAACTATAAAATAATCAATAAAATTATGTGTAGTAGGTATTTTTTAAGTAATCAACAGTCTTACAATATCACTATCTCAAAGACGAACATTAACAATGAATGAATGTAATTAACATTAGGTATTATATGAGACGAAATTAATTTATACCTATAGGATATATGAGTGACGTGAGAGCAATCAACTTTCTGTCTTATTCTAAATGACATATTTTAATAAATGCCCGGTCGCCGGTCACATACTGTAAACATCAAATCATTGGGCAAAGGCCACTGAAAATGTTTGGTTATATTATTGAACTTACTAAAAACTATAGTACGGTAGGTAACTCATATTACCGGTTTTTATAAATGCCCGGACGCCGGTAACAGATTGTATACCGGATGGAAATTATTTTTGGGTCAGTGACGGCAACTACCAGATTCAGAGGAGCTACGCAAAATAGTTTTAAAAGACTTTCCCTCGATTTTAAATTAATAAAGATTGTCGTTTACAGATTTGGAAACAGCATACAGGGTGGGAGAAAATGGTCATTTTTGACCCCAATCTATCCTGTTTCTGTTCAGCAGAGTTGGGCCTAATCAATTCATTTTAGAATTAATTACAGGGTTACATTCCAGTAATGACGATTCCGCAGTAATGAATTACTACTATAATCAAAATTATTGTAATGCTGTACTACGGTTACGCCTATAATCCATTCCTTTGGGATCGGTATTGTAATCCGTTACTATAATATTGAATCCAACGTAATCAAGTACTTAGAACAGTTAAAACGTAATTTTGTTACTGTTACTCGAAGAAAATTGTTTTTGATTTATGTCATTCTTGTTGACATCTGACATCCTAGCACTTTCATGATAGTTAAAAACGTATTCTGAAAATGAAGTATATATTTAAGATCCAAGATGGCGGAACATTTTTCATCATTATACTCGTTTCTGACTAATTCACATCCGTGGTATTCGATTTTCGGGTCCATTCTAAGATCCAAGATGGCGGCAACGTTTTTTTTAGCAATTTTCATCATTATACTCGGTTCCGACTAATTCGCATAAGTGGAATCCGAATTTCGTGTCCATTTTAAAATCCAAGATGGCGGCAACTTTTTTTTCAATTTTCATCATTGTACTCGTTTCCGACTAATTCGCATACGTGGAACCCGATTTTCGGGTCCATTCTAAGATCCAAGATGGCGGCAACGTTTTTTTTTAGCAATTTTCATCATTATACTCGGTTCCGACTAATTCGCATAAGTGGAATCCGAATTTCGTGTCCATTTTAAGATCCAAGATGCCGGCAACTTTTTTTGCAATTTTAATCATTATACTCGTTTCTGACTACTTCGCATACGTGGAAACCGATTTTCGGGTCCATTCTAAGATCGAAGATGGCGGTACAGTGTTTTTCTTTCTTTTGTAATTTTTTGTCATTGTAGTCGTTTTATAGACTACATAATTTACATAAGTACCCGAATTTAGGATCAATTCAAG